>JAOPHQ010006133.1:0-31061 GCA_030340625.1 Merluccius polli
GTCTCTCTCTCTGTCTCTCTCTGTCTCTCTCTCGCTATCTGTCTCTCTCTCTCGCTCTCTCTCTCTTTACTTCTCTATCCCCCTTCTTAGCACCATGGACAGTGTTGATGAATAGCTTCGCACAAAATGAAAATTGCACCCCCCCCCCCCCCCAGCCCCCTCCATCCCGCGCCCCCCCCCACCCCACCCCCCCCACCACCACCACCACTGACAAACTCTATAAAAAAGCAGAGCCATGCAAGTTGACTCCAGAGGTTAATGGAGTTCATCCGTAAAGAGCGGACGCTTCGTCTGTTCAATGGAGGAAAAGGGAAAAAAAAAAAAAAAAGACACTTTCAACTGTTATTTCAAATCGTATAAACTCTTATGCAACCCATTCAGTGGTTTTGATGGAGACAGCGGGCGCGTGGAGGTGAACTTTGCAAAGTCACGCGTAAAAAAATAAAAAAAAAAGCTCCCAAGTCTATTGAATATGTTACATAAAGCAAACTGTAAGAAGGCCTGACCTTTGCTGTTTCCGTCAGGACCTCTGAGGATGGTGCACTCCTCGATGGCGCCGAAGGCCTCGAAGAGACGCCGCACATCGTCCTCCGACTGCTGCTTGTTGAGCATGCCCACAAATAGTTTTCTGTCTTCTATGTAAAAAAATGTGAAAAACAAGTCAAAACTGGGTCACAAACGCCCCCCCCCCCCCCCTCCTGCTCTCAGCCTCCAGCCTGTCGCACAAGTACTACGGTTTGTACGGGTTTTCTTTAGCGTTTTTCGTGACATTATTTTATTGTTTTTTTTTCACGTATATTTCTGTAAGGTTTTTTGTGTCGTCTTTTTTCTTTACCACACAACAAATGCTGTATACGTCTCGTCTCCATATATATATATATGCCTCTGGCAGCGTTGGATTTCATTACCATTAGCATCTACGACAAATTTGGGAATTGAAACCATATCATTGACTCCATGTATGTGTGTGTGTGTGTGTGTGTGTGTGTGTATGGGGTGAAATCGAAGTCAAAACACTTGGAAAGATGCGCAGCAACGTGTGTGCGCGTGTGTGTGCGTGTGCGTGTGCG
Organism: Merluccius polli; assembly: GCA_030340625.1. Lineage (NCBI taxonomy): Eukaryota > Metazoa > Chordata > Actinopteri > Gadiformes > Merlucciidae > Merluccius > Merluccius polli. The sequence continues at coordinate 1,071 of JAOPHQ010006133.1, forward strand.
TGCGTGTGCGTGTGTGTGTGTGTGTGTAGACCCTTGCAGACGCTAGCAGAGGTTCGGCTAGCCTGGCCTAGCATCGAGACCAGCACTTGTCACTGACAAAGCACGTAGCGCCACGCCGTGATTGAATGAGTAATGGTTCAATTGGTAGAAGAAGGAAAACCCCGGGCAACAAGAGGTGTGTGTGTGTGTGTGTGTGTGTGTGTATGTGTGTGTTTGTGTGTGTGTGTGTGTGTGTGTGTGGGGGGGGGGGTGATGTGTGTTAGCGCATAGCAGCATCTGATGGTCTCTGGGTGGGGTGTGCTGTATTATTATGTATCATGAGTTGTGTGTTTGTGTGTTATGTGTAATGTATTATGTGTTGTGTGTTATGTGTTGTGTGTTATGTGTAATGTATGTAAGGGCCCGACGAGGTGTCCATTAACAGAAATGAATGGATGACGCATAATACATAACACCGCGAGGTGTTATGTATTATTTAGAGTTGTGTGTTATGTATTATGAGTTGTGTGTCATGTATTATGAGTTGTGTGTTATGTGTTATGTATTATGAGTTGTGTGTCATGTATTATGAGTTGTGTGTTATGTGTTATGTATTATGAGTTGTGTGTTATGTGTTATGTATTATGAGTTATGTATTATGTGTTGTGTGTTATGTATTATGAGTTGTGTGTTATGTATTATGTGTTGTGTGTTATGTATTATGAGTTGTGTGTTATGTGTTATGTATTATGAGTTGTGTGTTATATATTATGAGTTGTGTGTTGTGTGTTATGTGTTATGTATTATGAGTTGTGTGTTATGTGTTATGTATTATGAGTTGTGTGTTATGTATTATGAGTTGTGTGTTATGTATTATGAGTTGTGTGTTATGTGTTATGTATTATGAGTTGTGTGTTATATATTATGAGTTGTGTGTTGTGTGTTATGTGTTATGTATTATGAGTTGTGTGTTATGTATTATGAGTTGTGTGTTATGTGTTATGTATTATGAGTTGCGTGTTATGTATTATGAGTTGTGTGTTATGTATTATGAGTTGTGTGTTGTGTATTATGAGTTGTGTGTTGTGTGTTATGTGTTATGTATTATGAGTTGTGTGTTATGTATTATGAGTTGTGTGTTGTGTGTTATGTGTTATGTGAGTGCTCTGTGTGTGGAAATGGATGTACGGGTTGGGAAATTAATGAACCCTGATGTGTTGGCCGGGTGGCGAGGCTCTGCAGAGGGCTGTTACACACTGTGTGTGTTTGTGTGTGTGTGTGTGTGTGTGTGTGTGTGTGTGTTTCTTTGTGTGTGTGTGTGTGTTTGGGGTTTGCATGTGCGCGCCTGGGGTCTGCTCCCTGCTGTGTCTGGCTGACAGGGTGTCCTTGCCGAGTCAACAAGAGTAATCTGCACTCTGGCCTTGCACTTTAGGATGGGGGGGGGGGTGGGATGGGGGGGGGGGGATGGGTGTTTACAAGAGCGGGTCGCACACCAGGTGTGGAGGACACACACTCTCTCACAAATGCACGCCTGCATGTGCACCTGGATGCACATAAACACACACACACACACACACACACACACACACACACACATGCACGCACACACACATGCACATACACACACACACACACAAGCTCAAGACACATACATACACTTATACAAATTCACATTTCGCTTCCCTTGTATTCTTTAATGCAAACCTGTACACGCACAGGTACAAAACCACACCAACGGACACGCATCCACACAAATACACACACACACACACACGCACACACACATCCACACAAACCCCGCATTGTGGTCCAAAGCCTTTATAGTTCCCCAGAGAGGGCACCGATAAACATTACATCTCTCTTCAGGAAAGAAGTCCTTACACAGAGCACACACAATACTTACTAACATGTTTAGCCTGAGATCAATTCACTTTGCACTTTAAAAGCCTGCAGCCTCATTGGCTGCAGGGTGCACACACACACACACACACACACACACTGAAACCTCATATGTACCTTAATAAATGTTAAATATAACCTCAAGTGTCTTTAATATTCTCTAATGTGTTCAGACTAATGCTGGGTCACTGGCGGTAAGATAATCTGAAAACCATGAGGTGTGATTTTCTATTTATGTCTAAGGAGGGAGTAGGAGGGACAATGAGGGTGTAGGATGGAAAAGGAGGGAGTAGGAGGGGAAAAAGGAAACAGAGGGATAATTGGTGAGCAAATGGAGGAGAAGGGGGAGAAGTATTGAGAAGGAGGAGCAGGAGAGAGAAGGAGGTTAGCAGAAGGAGGAGGAGGAAGGAGGAGAAGGACAGCATGGATGGCCGTAGGACAGAAGTGAATTCATAAAAGATGGGGTGTAGTGGAGGAACGGGGAAAGGGCAGAGGTAGGGAGACCAAAGTGAGAGAAATGGTGACAGGAATAGAGAGAGAGGGGGAGAGAGAAAGGGAGGGGGGGGAGAGAGAAAGGGAGGGGGGGGAGAGAGGGAGAGAAAGAGAGAGAGGGAGAGAAAGAGAGAGAGAGAGAGAGAGAGAGAGAGAGAGAGAGAGAGGGTAAAAGAGTAAGAAGCATAAGGAGTAAGTTTTGAAAGTTCTGTATGAGTTCTCTCTCTCTCTCTCTCTCTCTCTCTCTCTCTCTCTCTCTCTCTCTCTCTCCACACAGCAGGGTTTTATCCCCAGCTCCATCAATCATACTTAGAGGATGACCAAACTAAACGGAGAGAGAGAAGCCATGCGATCGCTCCTGGTCCGTCTTCCTTCTCCCCCACCTCTTTTTCATTTGCAGCCAAACACCGCAACAACTCAGTCCATCCGCAACCTTCAACCTCACTCACATGCTCTATTTCCCTCCCTCCTATCCCTTCTTCCCTCCCTCCCTAGTTCAGACCAGACTGTAAGAATCGCCCTGGGTTGCTCCATGTCGTATTGACAATTGAAAGGTTTCAAGGACTTAAAGCCCAAAAGGAGTCAAACACCATCCATCCTTCTCCTCCCGGACGATCCATCGATCGCCGTCCGCTGCAGCGGTCACTATAAGTCTAGACACCAAATGGGCTTGAAGACGTCTTAGCTGTCAGCGGGCGTTTGTATACATGGGCACATAAACACGGACAGAAATAAGGCCAACAACACACACGCACACACACACGCGTGCATGCACATGCACACACACACACACACACACACACACACACAGTTCATCGATTGATTAGACACAAGCTTACATTTGTCAACTAAAATCAAGTTTGTGGCTGGTGACAGAGCTGCTGGATGTGACAAAAGTAATTGACCGTAAATTACCCTAAAGCATGACATGACATATGACAGTGTGTGTGTGTGTGTGTCTTACTATTACTATTGTTACGATTGCAATAACAACACATCATCATTATGGTAAAACGAACCTGTCTCACGACAGTCTGAACCCAGCTCACGCTCCCTACTACTGGCTGAACACTCCCTGCTGGCGGCTGAATGCTCCCTGCTGGCGGCTGAACGCTCCCTACTGGTGGCTGAACGCTCCCTACTGGCGGCTGAACGCTCACTACTGGCAGCTGAACGCTCGCTACTTGTGGCTGAACGCTCGCTACTGGTGGCTGAACGCTCGCTACTTGTGGCTGAACGCTCACTAATGGCGGCTGAACGCTCCCTACCGGCGGCTGAACGCTCGCTACTTGTGGCTGAACGCTCGCTACTGGCAGCTGAACGCTCGCTACTGGTGGCTGAACACTCGCTACTTGTGGCTTAACACTCCCTACCGGCGGCTGAACGCTCGCTACCGGTGGCTGAACACTCCCTACTGGCGGGTGAACACTCCCTACTGGTGGCTGAACGCTTCCTACTGGCGGCTGAACGCTCCCTACTGGCGGCTGAACGCTCCCTACTGGCGGATGAACGCTCCCTACTGGCGGCTGAACGCTTGCTACTACTGGCTGAATGCTCCCTACTGGCAGCTGAACGCTCGCTACTGGTGGCTGAACACTCGCTACTGGCGGCTGAACGCTCCCTACTGGCAGCTGAACGCTCCCTACTGGCGGCTGAACGCTCCCTACTGGTGGCTGAACGCTCGCTACTTGTGGCTGAACGCTCGCTACTGGTAGCTGAGCGCTCGCTACTGGCGGCTGAACGCTCCCTACTGGCGGCTGAACGCTCGCTACCAGCGGCTGAACGCTCGCTACTTGTGGCTGAATGCTCGCTACTGGCGGCTGAACGCTCCCTACTGGCAGCTGAACGCTCCCTACTGGCGGCTGAACGTTAGCTACTGGTGGCTGAACTCTCGCTACTGGCGGCTGAACACTCCCTACTGGCGGCTGAACGCTCGCTACTGCCGGCTGAGCGCTCCCTACTGGTGGCTGAGCGCTCCCTACTGGCGGCTGAATGCTCGCTACTGGCGGCTGAACGCTCGCTACTGGCGGCTGATCGCTCGCTACTGGCGACTGTACGCTCACTACTGGCGGCTGAGCGCTCCCTACTGGTGGCTGAGTGCTCCCTACTGGCGGCTGAATGCTCGCTACTGGCGGCTGAACGCTCGCTACTTGTGGCTGAACGCTCGCTACTGGCGGGTGATCGCTCGCTACTGGCGGCTGTACGCTCGCTACTTGTGGCTGAACGGTCGCTACTTGTGGCTGAACGCTCGCTACTGGCAGTTGAACGCTCCCTACTGGTGGCTGAACGCTCCCTACTGGCGGCTGAACGCTCCCTACTGGCGGCTGAACGCTCCCTACTGGCGGCTGAACGCTCCCTACTGGCGGCTGAACGCTCCCTACTGGCGGCTGAACGCTCCCTACTGGCGGCTGAACGCTCCCTACTGGCGGCTGAACAACCAACGCGCTGTGAATTCTGCTTCACAATAATAGGAGGAGTCGACATCGAAGGCTCATCCATCGTGTGTGTGTGGGTGTGTGTGTGAGTGTGTGAGTGTGTGAGTGTGAATGTGAGTGTGAGTGTGGGTGTGTGTGTGGCTGAAGGGGGGGGGGGGGTTTGGCTCGCATGAATCTAATGCATTTGCATGCTCGTGCATCGAGTGTATGATGAAACTCCTGGAAAGGAGCTAGAGGCAAGGCCTGCCACAGTGCCGCAGGAGACCCGCGTTTACATAATGCGTTGTGAGGAGTAGAGGGAGGAGTGGGTGTGTGTGTGTGTGTGTGTGTGTGTGTGTGTGTGTGTGTGTGTGGGGGGGGGGGTGGTCTGGCCTGCCTGTCAGCCTGTGTTGAGGTACGCAGCCCTGTCTAATGCTACAGTCTAATGGAGAAGCTGATTCACATGGGCATCAATGCTTGTAGGAGTAGAAGGAAGGAGGGAGGGAGGGAGAAATGACGAGGACGGATGGAAGCAAGAGGATGAGGGGAAGAGCAGTAAGGAATTAGGAAAGGAAATGAAGGGAGGACGGAGGGGAAGGAAGGAAGGAAGGAGTGTGTGTGTGTGTGTGTGTGTGTGTGTGTGTGTGTGTGTCTGTGTGTGTGTGTGAGTGTGTGTGGCATACCTCCTCGACTCTCACTGTCTGCTGGCTTCACTTGGATAGGTCTGTTCATCTGTGAAATGAAGAGGAGAGAGAGAGAGAGAGAGAGAGAGAGAGAGAGAGAGAGAGAGAGAGAGAGAGAGAGAGAGAGAGAGAGAGACAGAGAGACAGAGACAGAGAGACAGAGAGAGGGGAGAGAATATAACAGAAGATTAGTCATCTACTCAAGGCTACTCAAAGAAAAATAATTAAAATACTACTATTTCCTAGACGCGCGAAACAAGACGTTTGTATTAGTGGATGCGTTGAAAATCTCAAAAGCTGTAGCATTTATAGCCATCGGGGGGATAGCTGGTTGGAAGTATATGAAGGGGGGGGGGGGGGGTTTGAAGGGGGGAGGCGTTTTTGATCCGAGATGAAAGAGGAGAGTGCAGATGGAGAGAGGGATGATGAGTGGGAAGAGTGGAAGGCAAGAGGGAGGGATGGAGAGAGGGAGATGAGAGGTAGCACTCGGCCAACAGCATGTCCTCTATATCTCTCTTTCTCTCTCTATTTCTCTCTGACTCTGTCTTTCTCTCTCTCTCTCTCTCTGTGCACGGCACCTGTCCCATTTATGTTGTGTACTTGTGGTGTGTCCGTAAACACATCAATTAAAATGGAGCATGTAAAATCTCAACTAAAACAACTACCCAACTATACTGCACACCCCAATTACACCGCACAACCAATGATACTGCACAACCCAACTATACTGCACAAACCAATTATACCGCACAACCCAACTATACTGCACAACCAATGATACTGCACAACCCAACGATACTGCACAACCCAACTATACTGCACAACCCAACGATACTGCACAACCCAACTGTACTGCACAACCAACTGTATTGCACAACCCAATGATACTGCACAACCCAACTATACAGCACAACCCAACGATACTGCACAACCCAACGATACTGCACAACCCAACTATACAGCACAACCCAATGATACTGCACAACCCAACGATACTGCACAACCCAACTGTACTGCACAACCCAACTGTACTGCACAACCCAATGATACTGCACAACCCAACTATACAGCACAACCCAACGATACTGCACAACCCAACGATACTGCACAACCCAACGATACTGCACAACCCAACGATACTGCACAACCCAACGATACAGCACAACCCAACGATACTGCACAACCCAACGGTACTGCACAACCCAACTGTACTGCACAACCCAACTGTACTGCACAACCCAACGATACTGCACAACCAACCTGCTGTGGATTTGCAGTACGTGTTGCATCCTGTGAATTCTGCATGAATAGTCAGATTGTACACAAACATGTAGTTCTTGTAAGCATCTTTTCCCCCCTGACCACGACCACTGATGAGACCTCACTACACACCGATGAGACACTGCCTTCATTTCACCCCTCCCACCCACTGCTAAACGCTCACCGCCAATCCATTTTTAATAATGCCAATTGCCATGCTGCCGGGAGGGGTGTGTGCGTCTTTACCCACACACACACACATACAGTGTGCATGCATACGTGTGTGTTTATGTGTGTGTAGTTGTGTGTGCGTTTGTGTTTGTGTGTCTGCAAGCATAAGCATATATATATATATAGAGTGTGTGTGCACGCATAGGCATGTGTGCCCGTGGGAGGTGGGTAATCAAAATAAAATTTGGAAAAAGGTAAAATAAAAAAAAACGGTGTGTTATACGACAAAGAATTGAGGCGTGTCCGTGCTTCCTGCCAATCATTCATTATGTTAGCATTAGCGTAGCATTGACGTTACTGATACACAGTGACCGACATACACCTGTAACTCCAGTGTGAGGGACGCATTGTTCAAAAGACACAAGTCGTCTCCTTTGCAGATAAATCAGTTTGACAAAATCAGAATCACATCAACTCTGGCTCTTTAAATGATTCCTCGGTTCATCTCTGTTGTTGCTGCTGCTAAACCCCCAGCCCGTTCCAGCACACTGATTTAAAGTGCACATGCCCCCGGCCCTCGCACACACACACACACACACGCACACACACACCCACACACGCACGCACACCCACACGCAAGCTCACGTGCACATGCACGCTTATACCTCCCTTTGATGGGCAGCGGAGGGCCGCTAATGTTTTTAATGTTTTCGGATGCATTATTTATCTGGCTGGCTGTTGATAGCTGTGAGCTGGGGAGTCGGAGGGCCATGGGTGGTGGTAAAATGGGGGAATGGAAAAAAGGGAGTTCAGGAAATCAATGAAAAGAAAATAGAAAATAACTAAGTACATGTATATTATATTTATATTTATATTTATATATATATATATATATATATATATATATATATATACAGTATATATATATATATATATATATATATATATATATATATATATATATATATATATAGAGAGAGAGAGAGAGAGAGAGAGAGAGAGAGAGAGAGAGAGAGAATATAGTATAGTATATATATACACCGAGATGTAGAAGTTGAAAGTGGAGAGTGAGACTCGCAAAACCGAGGCTGGTGGAAGCTGATTCGTGAGGTGAAGAAGAAGGGGAAAAAAAGCAAAACCCACAGGTGCTGAGAATAGGACGTGTTGAAAAGGTTAACATAAGAAGGAAAGGTGTAGAGAGGGAAGGGAGGGAAAAGGGAGAGGGAAGAGAGAGAAAAGGGAGAGGGGGATAAATAAATGGAGAGATAGGTGAATGAAGAGTCGAACATCGTTATAGAGAGATGGATGGAGATACGGAGAGGGAGTGAGCGAGGGGGAGAGAGATGGATGGAGATACAGAAAGAGAGAGAGAGAGAGAGAGAGAGAGAGAGAGGGGGGGGGGGGGGGGGGAGAGGGAGTGACAGTGAGATGAGGACATGGATCAGAGGCTGGGACAAGGTCAGCGCTGGGCTCCCAGGGGCCTCATAAGCCTGCATACATATGAGAGCTATCAGCCTGATCCATACGAACGGCATGGCCTCAATCTGACCTAATTGTGTTCCCCCTGTGCTGATTTAATATGCCCAGGCTGCTGTTCACCAGCACAGCATACGCCCCTGAGTTCCTGAGGTGTCATCTGTAATTTCAGTTCGTGGTACCGTTTATTTTAATGTCATCGGTTAAACATTGTCACGGCACGCTGTGGGCGACGTTTATGAGCTGATTGCGATAAAACAAAAAAATCTAAATTAAACGTCAATTAAATAGTAAATAGTAGATGAAATACTACATGAATCTGAATCCTTGACTTTTGGGGGGAACTGACTTCGCGCCAATTTTTTTTTAGCAATTTGATAAAGTGACTTTATTGGTCAATCAGTCAAATCCATAAATACACCCCCCACACCTCCTCCTCCTCCGCCTACAAATCAACCACCCCCTGTTCTCAACACGTGCTCGAACAGAAAGGCTGAGATGTCTCCCGGTAAATGGTTCGCAGGGCAATTAAAACTATTGTTAACCCGTGCGAACATCGCTACCACGGCCGCCGAAGAACGGAGCAGGTTTTCACCGGTTCTGTACCGGCGTTGGCTTCCATTACTCCGAACCCATAAACCGCCTCAAGGTCGGCTTTATCATCCCACTCGTAATGGGGGAAAGTTAGCACCAGTCTACTGGACAACTCATCCCAGAGCAGTAGTTAAAGGTGGCCGCAGACGGGCTCAGATGGCTCCCCGGAGGATGAGCCGCAGTAGCGCCGGGCGGTGGCAGGTGGCAGCATTGAGCAGCGAGGGCCCAGGTGGGTTACTGCTACTGATAGCGTAGGGAAGCAGCAGCAGCAGCAGCAGCAGCAGCCTTTCTAGTCAGCACAGAATAACACACATTGTGGTGTGAATTGAAAGGAAGATGCTGTCTGGAGAGATGTGGCTGTTCTTTGTTGGAATTTCAATTTCTTTTGTGCACAATTCAATTTAGAAAAAAAGGTAATTCACAAACGGGCGATGCACGTTGTCAGCCGCCGCCGCCGCCGCGTGCTGCTGCCACCACCCTGACTGGGCAGGTTTCAGACTGGAACTGAAGTGGTGCTACGTCACGGTGTGGAGCTGGTCCATGCTGCCGTGGTGCTGAACTGCTGCGGTTCAGGTGGACAGGTGCGGGAACGGTCCTCACCGTCGCCCGTGCCGAAACAAGTCGTTATTTCACAGCGGTTTCACTCTTAGTATTTATTTTTCTCCATTTTGATTTCAGTCATAACGCACTCTGGCTCATGAACTTGTCTGCTGTCAATGTTCATTCATCTCTCAAGGACATAATAACTGGATTGGTCTTCGGACCAGTTTGTCGGAGGGCATTTTGATAACTAGTAGACTGGTAGATATTCGTGCACTAGTACCAAGTCACCTGGTTTGAATGATATGATTGGGTTCGTGGCCGGGGAGGTGTGAGCAGATCTTCCTCCAACGAAGCCAGAACATGCCAATCAATCTTTCTTGGTCGTCCGTGAGCCTTGCGGAGAGGTTCATGAAGGTGGAGCGGTTGCTGAGCTGGTGTGAGGGCTATCGGGTCATCTTGGTCTGAGTGGATGTATGGTATGGGTATGGGTCCACTTCGGTTAAAACTGTAAAAATGAAGCTCCACTGGATCCATTCTGCAGTAAAACGCTCCTTCAGTTCTCCTGTTTTTAGTGCGCTCCGCGGGCCCTTTGCAAACTTCCAACGTAAGTTTAAAGGTTTTATCATTATCGTAATGTATGAGGTTGCATATTCCTCTTCTTGTGATTAAATGTCTCGGCGCTAACAGAAAATGTTCAGTTGATGGATCGGACACCAGTTCCAAGTGGACAGCCCTGGTGACGGCGCAAGTGAACAGTGCAATTTAGCTCTTGGTCTTACTTGGCTGTACTTGGCTGAGCTTGTATCTGTTTTCCTTGTTTAACTTTGAATCCTCTGCAGATGACACAGCTGGGTGCTCACCTTCTTAGACACTCATAATCTCCCTTTTAATATCCTGAGCTTCTCTCTTACTTGTGTCAGTGTGTCTTGTAGTCCAGAGTGACATGACATCACCGTGAGAGCGTTTCACTTGCAGTTCGGTAAGCTTGTCTTCTTCTTCTTCTTCTTCTTCTTCTTCTTCTTCTTCTTCTTCTTCTTCTTCTTCTTCTTCTTCTTCTTCTTCTTCTTCTGTTATTCAATTTCCCGATCCAAGTCAACTAACATATTTTCCTTTTCAAACGACAGATCCCAACATTTGTCTACTTTTAGAAGAAGTTTCCTCCGCCAAAACACGATCGTCGTCAGTAGCTTGCTGATTGAAGTTTGTATTCTTTCATCCCTGGTCCATTTGTTCCTTTGGTCCAATATTCAGATCCACGATCCACTTCAATCTTTGATTATCCTTTGCAGGATTCCCAGGTTTTTTGGCACCAATTTGTTTTGTGAAGACGCTGGAGAGATGTGGCTTTTTCTTTGTGGAAATTTTCATTTTGAAGTTTACAATTATATAAAATAAATGTTTTTTAAATGTCATGTCATTCATATGTGTTATCAACTGCCGCTGCTGTGCTGCTGCCACCAGACTCACTGGGCAGGTTTCAGACTGGAACTGACGTGATGCTGCGTCACGGTGTGGACCTGTCCACGCTGGCATGGTGCTGAACTGGTGTGGTTCAGGTGGACAGGTGAGGGCGCTGTTCTCACCTGTCACCGCGATGAAACCAGTCGTTATTTCACAGAGGTTTCATTCTTAGTATTTAATCATTCATTGCAATTCATTGCATTTATAAAGCACTTTTCAAGACACCCAAAGCGCTTTACATAGTGAGTGTGTGTGTGTAGGGGGTGATGTCAGTATGTGTAGGGGGGTGGATATGACCATTTATTTTCTCCATTTTGATTTTAGTCATAGCACGCATCTTATCAACCACAGAAAGACACACACGTACTGGCATACGTGCACACGTAAATGCAGGTACGCATGAATGTATGCGCACACACGCACACACATACGCACGCAGACCGATGCGCGCACACCGAAGCACGCACACACACTCTATAGCATTATATAACCATATGTAACATATGCAAGCATATGTAAGTCTCCCTGTCTGTATATGCATGCAATGCTCATGTGCTCAGGCGTGTGCATTGACTCACCCACCCACCCCCACACACACACACACATACACACATTCACACACAGCATATCCAAATGAATGAATAAAGAGCTGAACAAATGGTAAAGCGAGCGGCGCCTGAACACGAATACAGATCCACTTCCAGTAGTGTCCTTTCTCTTTTCATTACATCGTTTGGGAAGACGACATATTCTGTGAAACACAACATGCACTCACACACCCACAGACCTCCAGCTCAGTCCTCCTGCTGTTGAGAGACCAGCTCAGCAACCTTCTGTTAGACTGGCCTTGGCACACACACACACACACACACGCACACATACACATGCACGCACACACACACACACAGGCACGCATGCGAGTGTGCACACACACACAAACACACACACACACACACACACGCATGCACACACACACACACACACAGGCACGCATGCGAGTGTACACACACACACACACACACACACACAAACACACACACACACACACGCACGCATGCACGCACACATGCACACACACACACACAGGCACGCATGTGAGTGTGCACACACACACAAACACACACACACACACAAACACACACACACACACACACACATACACACACACACACTCACACAAAGAGATGCACACTCTCGCAGCACTGTTGATTATGTAACTCGATGACAACGCTCTGGCTCAACGCTGCCATGGATTCCTTGCTAACGAGAAGCGGAGGGAGAACACGGCTGCACGCAGTGAGGGCCGCGCTAAACTAGTGAGTCATTGTTCAGAATCGTTACAACCGGCCCCCAATACCCAGCGAGACCCACAAGATTAGCTGCTAACTGTTTGAAAACTATGTTTCACTGTATTGGATTTCAACTTGTGTGTGTGTATGTCTGTGTGTGTGGGGGTGGGGGTGGGGGGGGGAAATTGAAGTCCTTGATCTCAGTTAGCAGCAGATTTGCAGTTTATGGTATTGATTTGGGTGAACGACGATGGCGTTCCAAAAACAATATTAAGGTGACAGTTGTACGGGATTTGTCTCCGCTGAGGTTCTGCGCGACGGCTGGTTCTGTTCCCCCACGTTTTAAAATGAGTTACTAGCTGTGCAGGACAAAGTAGCTCGCTGGAACGGAGACAGCGGTGACGCACAGAGAGAGAGGGAGAGCGGGAGAGAGGGGGGGGGGGGGGGAGAGAGAGAGAGAGAGAGAGAGAGAGAGAGAGAGAGAGAGAGAGAGTGAGTGGAGCAGTGCAGACCAGGTCATTTCATTACCAGAGTGAGAAAGCACTCCTTGAAAATCTCTAAGGGAACAGCAGAAGGCTGCCTTCATAATTCTTCACTAGCACTATTGTAAAGAAAGAGAGAAAAAAAGCATCTTTTTATTTTCCATTGTATGGTTCCCCCCCCTCCCCTTTGCATTGCCATGCAATTTGTATTTTTATTCATTCATATGTATTTTTTATTTTCAGTGGGGTTCTGATGTTGCTTTGATCTCCCGTTTAAATGAGGAATTCAAGTGCTCTGTGTACTTCAATGTATTTTTCATCATCCTACATATATATATGTATGTTAGTGATGCGATAACGCTATATATTGTTATCGGCGATAATATTTTTATCGCCGATATTAACGCGAACCGAAAAACTCCGGTAGCACCCCCCCCCCCCCCCCCCCCCCCCCCCCCCAACAATTCGGCAACTGAAGGCTCCGGTAGCACCTCCTGTTCAACAAAAAGCTCCGGTAGCACCCCCCCCCCCCCCCCCCCCCCGCTCAACAATCGCGCAGACCCACTGTTAGTCATTATTTAGGCAATATAAGTCATTATTTAGGTAATATAAGTCATTCAAAGGAGCCACGTTAATCTAGATTAACCTAGATTAATTTCAAGCTTAGTCTAGATTAATCTAGATTAAATATTTTAATCTATGCCCATCTCTAATATATATATATATACATTACACACAGTATATACAATGTTCCCCTACGATTTTTTTCCAGGAGCTGTCCGGTGCTGAGGTGTGTGTGAGGTGCATGGTGCCCATGTGTGTGGGTGAGAGAGGGTTTAATGTGATCACTGATGCCAGAAGGTCTCATGCATTATGGGACAACAATATAACATAAGAATATAACAGAACAAGAAATAGCATGCGAGCACACAACACATTGTTGTTAGCACAAATGCAGTTTTCAGTCTGCCAATTTGTAGCCATCCCATCGTCTGGGTTTTATAATACTATTTATCATAATTTCTTCAATCAAATATGGAGCCTACTTTCTATTATAAAGTCACCTGTGTTACTTTTTCTCTTTATGCTTCCTACATTTAGTCTAAAGCTATTCATGCACTAAGGCCACCTACAGCATCATCATGTGGTTTTTATTCTTCTACAGCAGAACACTATTTTGCTATCAGTATTTCTCCAATGACAATAATGACAATGTAATAATTAAGGGGGTGCAGTTGGAGGCACCTATGACATACAACACAAAACTAAACAAATAGCTTTTGGGGCGCCCAACATCATTTCTACAAACAAAATAAAAAAAGTGTTTTTATTTGTTTTTTTTGCATGGCTGACTGCAGTAGAGAGATACAGCTGCAGTGCTGCACCACTGCCAGATATAGGAGAAACACTGTGATATATACACACACACACACACACACACACACACACACACACACACACACACACATATACAGTATATATATATATATATATATATATATATATATATATATATATATGACTTCAATATCCTGCACAGCAAGAGACACCTGTGCTCATATGATTTCCCACCCTGCTATCTGTCACACCGATAAAACTTTCCTCTTACGGTCCATCAGTGGAAATAAATAAATAAGAAATGCCAGTGGTAACTACCAGAATTCAAGCATTTTCTGAAAGACACCCATGAGTGCGACAAAATACAGGCCTGCACATCCATTTAGCCCTTTCTTTTCTGCCTTCTGCCATCCCTTCCCAGCTCCTTTTCAGTCTTACAAGAACAGCCATTATGGGTCTGGAACCGGTCTGTGTCTCATGCTGCAATCAGTAAGAAGAGGTGGTGGTGGCGGTGGTGGAGGTGGAGGAGGTGATGGTGGAGGAGGTGGTGGTGGAGGTGATGGTGGTGGTGGTGGTATTGGTGGTGGTGGAGGTGATGGTGGTGGTGGAGGTGAGGGAGGTCGAGGAGGTGATGGAGGTGGTGGTGGTGGTTGTGGTGGTGATGGTGGTGGTGGTAGTGGCGGTGGTGGCGTGTGCAAAAAAAATACAAAAAGCATCCAGATGAATGATGAATTGGCACGGCCTGTGCTTCTCTCTGGCAGTCGTTGAGCTGTAGCAGCAGCAGCAGCAGCAGTAGTGCAGGGCTGGTGGGGTGCGGGTGGTGCATGGTGGCTGCACCATGCATCGTGACATGCAACACGATACCGGCTCCAATTTATCAGAGTTTGTCTTGGTTTGGAACATGACAACGGAGCGGCGCGGGCCCCGTTGTTGTGCTGTGTTGACAGTGGTATTCTGAGTAGAAAACCTTGGCATCACACACACACACACACACGCACGCACGTGCACACACACACACGCACACCCACACACACCCGCACACACACACACACACACACACACTCTTTAGGCTCTCACTGAAAAATGCAGCCACATTGTAAAAGTGTAAAGGCTCTCTTGCCCTCTTGCTCTCTCATTACACACAAATAAACAAACAAATACACACACAATAAAGGACCAGCAGCTGCCAACAGGTAAGCTCTCTCTCTCTGTCTCTGTCTCTCTCTCTCTCTGTCTCTCTTTCTCTCTCTCATGCTCTCTCTCTCTCTCTCTCTCTCTCTCTCTCTCTCCCCCCCAGCCTCTCCCATATGCCTCTGCTTGCTTTGTGATGCTGCCGTCCCAGTAGAGTCCCAGAGATCACTGCATCTCCACCAACGAAACAGATAAAAGGAGAATGACACACACACACACATATGCACACACACACACACACACACACACACACTCACACAGATCACACACAAAAGAAGGCAGGCGTCTGTCTGACCCTGTGATCCTCTGTGCTCGCTTCATGAACATGGCGTCCGCATGTCGTACTGTCTTACTGTCCGACGGCGTACGGCGAATGGAGACGGACGGACGCACGCGCAGCACAGATGCACAGGCACACAGACAGGAGATGCAACTCTTCTCAAAACATAACATCTCTTAACGTCTCTTTCTCTCTCTCCCTTTCTTTCTCTCCCTCCCTCTCTCTCATATATATATATATATATATATATATATATATATATATATATGTGTGTGTGGGGGATATTTTTCTATGTGTGATATGTGTGTGATTGCGTGTGATATGTGTATGTGATTGGGCATTACATGTGTGTGTGTGTGCGTGTGTGTGTGATATGTGTGTGTGTGTGGGATTGTATGTGTGTGCATGCGTGCGTGTGTGCGTGTGTGCGTGTGATATGTGATACACGCATGATGAATGGCGGTCACTCCTAGGTCGTAAAAGAGAATTTGTTACCGAGCAGAAAGTGCGATTCATCACGCACGCCTACCCCTGGTCTCTCCGCTCCGCTCTAAGTGGAGTTATGAAGTGAGAAGAGAAGCTCATTCTCTCTCACACACCTATTGTTTCATTCACTGCTCGCGGCCCACGGCTTCTCTATTTGTCCTCCGGAGGTGAGCGTTTATTTTATTTTTTTTTCTCCCTTCTGTCTCCTCGCTATTTCTCTCAATTGACGCGCCATTTTTTTTTTTTTTACCAGTGCTGTTTCTAACCGTCAAGTGCGAGGAGTTGAGGAGTTGAGGAGTTGAGGTCTTTTACTTTTTGTTGAAGTTCTTCAACAACTCTTAAAGCTGAATGGGAACACAGATCAAGACGCAGGGAAGACAGTGAGTGATTTGGGTTTTTTTCTTTTCTTTTTTTTCCTCTTTTTTTTCCGTAACCCAGTTCTCAGAATTTAAGTGGGCTGAGAATCAGTTACCAACAGACGCTGCTCTCTAAACATTAAAACAGGACTTGACAAATTCCCGCAGTTAATTAAAATACGATGAACACATGCCTACGCGCTTGATTCAAACGCCACTTTACAGAGTTTGACACACCGCTTTGACACACACACACACACACACACGCACACACACACACACACACACACACACACACACACACACACACACACACACACACACACACACACACACACCACATACACACACGCATGCATGCACACACACACACACACACACACACACACACAGTGTGGCACCTATTTGAGTGTGTTTTGCCACACAGAGTACTACTCCATCAAGTGTACTCAGAAATCCCTTCAGCACCACAAGCGTCAAGAAGGAGAAATCTAGCGATGACTTCGGAGTGGAAAGCACTATCACAGCAAACACACACACACACACACATACACACACTGCACCCCCCCCCCCCCCCACCCGTGCGATAGTTACATAATTAGATGTACAGCACCTTGGCAATCAACAACTCTGATGTTACCATGGGGATCGTAGCTCCGACTATAAAAAGACAGGATCTATACGTGGAGGCGGATAAGGGCGGAGGTGTGGAGCAGGGAGCCAACGAGAGACGGAGGGAGAAGACAGATAATAAAGAAGTGTGAGAAAATTGGTGTTGGAGAGAGGAGGTGAAGACAATGTTCAAAGTGTGTGTGTGTGTGTGTGTGTGCGTGTGTGTGTGGGGGCGTGTGCACCGAGAACCGAGTTGTTCGCGGGGAAGATCAGCATCTTTTTAAGTACAGGTTGTTTGTGTAAGTAAGGTACGAGGAGATAGACCCGTATTTTTCTCTGATGGGGGCCATAGTTGCTCCCAATTTCTCAGCGCTTTGATCAGACGGTACATTTTGGGGGCAGTAACATGCATAAGTAGTCATGGGAGCATACATCTTCTCCCTGTTTCGACCTGATGTGTCAACACTCAAGAATCTACTTTTATTTAAATAATCCACTGTATATTCAAACATGATAGAAAAAACATGATAAAAAACCCAGTATTGTATTCTCAAGGCGGGGGGGGGGGGGTTAAGGTAGATTAGATAACAGTTGATCTTCTGGATATGATTCAGGACCTCAGGATACATGACTGCACTGCAGAGTCAAGGATAGAAAGACTGGCGGTATAGTTGATAATTCATAAAACCTAAAAATTTGACCGAAGAAACGATGATTGGTTTAATGCTGTATATTTCTATGAATAAGTATAGTGTACTGTAGCATATATATAAGTGTACCGTATATATATATATATATATATATATATATATATATATATATATATATATACTGTATATGAGTGTACCGTATAAGAGTACTATATATATATGAGTGTACCGTATATATGCGGAATGAGAGGAGTTTAATCGAAGCTCCAAGTCAAACCCAGCAAACTCAATACATTTGGGTAGCAAAACAAAGCGAGTGAGGAAACCCGGCGAGAGTAGTTTCGTTATGCCCCTTCCGCCTCCATCTCTCGCTTTTTGTCTCCCTCCCTCTCGCTGCACTCTCTAAACGCACTGCATCGGCTTTGCAGCACAGTAAAGATTAGGCCACACAAGAAAGCCATCAATTCTGCTTTTCTCTTACCAGGGCTGGACATAAATCATACTGGTTACTGGCGTGGCATCACTGGATTTCTGCTTTTCACTTATCTAATGAATACAAGAAAGTAGGAAAAACAGTCCTGGGGACTGTAAACTTCTGTACTGAGCACAAGCCCCCCATACACATAAATACACACACAAACATGCACACACACACACACACACATAAATACACACACAAACACACACATACAAATACACACACACGCACATGCGCAGACATGCACACACACATGCACGCACACACACACACACACATGCACGCATGCACACACACACACACACACACACACACACACACACATGCACGCATGCACACACACACACACACACACACACACACACACACACATGCACAAAGACCAAAAAACACACTTTCTCTATCTGTTTCTCTTCATGTTGTGGATGCGGGTGAATGTCTGAATGAGAGGATTTCACAACGAGTCCAAAGGATCATCAAGTCCTGGTCTGAACCCAGGACTTGAGAGAGAGAGAGAGAGAGAGAGAGCGAGAGAGCGCTTTAAGATTTACTAGAGTACTGCATTCATATCTGCATGCCCCCCCCCCCCCCCCACCGCCAAAAAAATAAAAAATAAAACAAAATAAAACAGTGATGAGACAAAAGGAGAGTGAAGAATCGTGTCCGGGGTGACGAGCGAGAGAGGAAGAGACAGAGCAGGAGAGAGAGAGGGAGAGAGAGCGTGTGTATACGGTAGAGCGAGGTAGAGAAACAGAACAAATAGAACAGGGATGTCTTTGCATGTCATGAATGGTCGACAAATTGCCAGCGGCGGTTATTGCGTAACGTGTAACCTCTCTCCCTCTCTCCCCCCCTGTCTCTCTCTGCTCTCTGCACTTGTCTGCAGAGTGAGGAAGAAAGGAACACACACACACACACGCGCGCGCGGCGGGCTCATGTGTCACTCTTTGTAAGACACAGGAGTATCGTATATTCAGGGCCTCGGGGGGGCTCGGTTTGGAGATGATCTGTGAGACTCGCAAACACTCACGCTCACATTATGGTCCATGTGGTCGCATCAACCGCTCGCTGATCTCATGCACCCGGTCTCATTAGAAATGCAGCAGGGGAAGAGGACACACACCACACAGCATAACACAGGGAGATGAGGGAGGAAGGATCGAAGGATGGGAGGGAGGGAGGTAAGGAAGGCAGGCAGGGAAGAAGAGAGGGAGAGAGGATGGGACCGAGGGAGGGAAGGAGGGAGGGAAAGCAGGCAGGGAAGAAGAGAGGGAGAGAGGGAAGAAGGGAGGGAAGAAGGGAGGGAGGGAAGGCAGGCCGGGAAGAAGAGAGGGAGAGAGGGAAGAAGGGAGGGAAGAAGGGAGGGAGGGAAGGCAGGCCGGGAAGAAGAGAGGGAGAGAGGATGGGACCGAGGGAGGGAGGGAGGGAAGGCAGGCCGGGAAGAAGAGAGGGAGAGAGGGAGAGAGGGAAGAAGGGAGGGAAGAAGGGAGGGAGGGAAGGCAGGCCGGGAAGAAGAGAGGGAGAGAGGATGGGACCGAGGGAGGGAGGGAGGGGAGAAGGGAGGGAAGAAGGGAGGGAGGGAAGGTAGGCCGGGAAGAAGAGAGGGAGAGAGGATGGGACCGAGGGAGGGAGGGAGGGAGGGAGGGAGGGAGGGAGGGAGGGAGGGAGGGAGGGAGGGAGGGAGGGAGGGAGGGTGGAAGGAGACTGGAGAAAAGGGTAGGAGGAATTAATAATAAATATCTTGAAGGAGGAAGAGGAGGGAAGCTTAAATAAATGTAAGGTGTGTGAGAGGAGGAGGAGGAGGAGAATGAAGGATAGGTGTGTGAGTGCTGCCCAACACACAACACTATCACACACACACACACACACACACACACACACGTGTGCACACACACACACACACACACACACACACACACACACACACACACACACACACACACACACACACACACACACACACACACACATTGCTGTAGGTGGCCCCATAGAAACAACAGGGTGTTATTTACTGTTTGAAAGCTTTATTGGCCCCAGTTGTAGCCAGACTCCCCCACAGAATAACTCCAGAATATGCAATATGGTGCCTGAATGGGTGCACAGTGGGCACACACACACGTGCACACACACACACACACACACACACACACACACACACACACATACCTATTTTTCTCTCTCTCTCTCCCTCTCTCTCTCTCTCTCTCTCTCTCTCTCTCTCTCTCTCTCTCCACTGTAATTTACTTTTGGTTAAGCTGCTTTCATTCTCTACAAGCTCAGAGCATCGCCACCATAAAGAGAATGGATGGAGAGACAGAGAGAGACGGAGCGGGAGAACGGGAGAGAGGAGTCAGGGTGGAGAGGAGAAGTGTGTGTGTGTGTGTGTGTGTGTGTGTGTGTGCGTGTGTGTTTATGCATGTCTGTGTGCATGCATGTTGGGGTGTTTTTCATTATTAATCGAGTACATTTCAGTCATTCAGATTCCTGAACTGTCTCTAGTTACCTTTCTGTTTGAACAAAAGCATTGGGGGAGGAGGGGGAGGGTGGGAGTGTGGGAGGGAGGGTGGGAGTGTGGGAGGTCGGGGCTCAGCAAAACCACACAAGGGTTTTACCTCAAAACGCAGAGCGAGGCAAAGTATTTTTCAGTGCGCTGATCGGAGCGTGCTCAGTCAATACGTGTTGTGCGCAACACGTGACTATGAAGGAGAAATGTGCTGCAAATTCATGTCAATGATTCATGTTAACACGGTTTTCTGTCGGTGAACCACTTTATTAGTGTCTCACTTTGCTAGCTATTTGGTTAATGATTGTGCACTGTAAGTTTAGGAATAATTATGCAATATATTTGTATTATAATTAATACAGTAGAAAATCTATACTTTTCCAAACAATCATTTTGACATATCCAATATTACTAATTATATGTCCACCAAATCTATCATCACTATCCTAAGCCACAACTTACTTCTCCACATTTGGCTCGCACTCACCAAAAATGTTTGGTCAGAAAATAGATAGAAGAGATAAATCAAATCATATTTTTTCCCGAGTTTTGGTGAGCACGTAAACACTGTCAGTATTTTAATATTGGCCCTTTTGTAAATTCATGGCAACGATTCTGTATGTGGGTCACAACCCTAATAAATGAATAACATGGACACACTATATCATTTTACTATTTAATTAAGTGGACACATTGTGATACAAGGTCATTAGAGAACATGTTTTTCCAACTGTTTCGCTGTGAAAACATTAATTTTTCGTGAGCTGAATCTAACATCAGTCAACTAAGTTAAATGTGAAAAAAATGATTTTTATAGCAGGGCCGTGAATTGAATAGAGAAATACGACAAAGTCAACAGTTAAGAGTCAAGCAGTTCCGACGTCCTTGCTGTTATGGCATATATGCATAACCTCAATGTTGAACTGAAATATTTGACTGAGACTTGTCCTTTGAAAAAAATGCATTTGAGGTCTTTCATTTCATGGCAAATGTTTGTCTCTGGGGGGTGACTCTCTGATCACGTTGCTTTATCGCATTCATCAAATTGAATCACCATTTAAAAAATGTCCTTCAACAGATAGATTAATATATTTAAAAAAATTACATTTTTTTTTTTTACATTTGCATTTAGTAGAAGTATCCTTGAACATGAAGTAGTCTGAAGTCTGAAGTAATCTCTGCACAAAATAATTAAAATCAGCTGATTCAACTGCATCTTTTAATCAGTGCAATATGTGATTATCATCCTGATGACAACCAAGTTGTCAAGATTGTCTGCTGCTAACTGTACACGGTCTGTAATTACTACATTGTAATTAAAGGAGATATTTTCTTCTTATAGCTGAACACTGCACAATATTTAACACATCCATAACCACCTGTATTGGTCATGTGTCATCACAGACTAATTTTACCAAGAATAAGTAGACATCATCTTGACTTGAAGCTACACATACCTCTTCTTTTAATCACATCGACTTCTTGAGTTATTGTTAAGTGCTGTTAAGACCAAGAGCTCTTGGGGAACTTTGAACCTTTTCCTTACAACCCAGACAGTAAGTCTCAAGAGCGCCCGGCTAAGCGTAAGTCAAGTAGCAAATGAATAATTTAATATTCCCCATAAGTACACAGATGGGGAGGATATGTGAGCACTAGATCATGTCTTGATGTGTAACTCTGAGGGTATAAAAGTGTCGGTAACTAGACCTATAAACTCTGGCTGTACAGTAGTTGGCCGGTCGGTGACGCGCATCTCCTTTTTGGGCTGAATTGCTGAAGGCACAAAATGTGTTTATATGCCTTGGACAATATACAGCCGTTGTGATGGAAAACCTGGCTGGTGCGACGGCTTGCACCAAGTTTGCCCTGTTTTTTTAGACCGGGCACTTTAGATAGACTCAATTGTAAAAGCAAATGTAATTGTAAAAAAAACAACAACCGAATGCCAAATTGCATAGTATGTAAATAGTAGCATGTGTAGCACAACAAGCTGGATGTCTCATTTGAGGCGTGACGCGTTCACGCCTTACTGGGACAGTATGAGTGGGACCAATTCAAGGTGCCAGTTTTCCACCCCCCCCCCCCCCCCCGGGAAATCCTGTGTGTCTGGAAAGTTGTGTTTTACATTGCACAAGCTAAAGTTAAAAGGCTTTATGCATCTCTGCAGTGGAGCACGGTCTTTATTTTCATTACCTGTCAGAAGGGGTGTTATGTCATTCTAATGACAGCCTGGCCAATATGTCAGCCTCTTTAGGCTGAGAGCATCCATCTGCATTACTATATATCTGACTGTAATATCTCTCTGGCAGCCGGCCAAGGAAATCTAGACGCTGCCTGCGCCTCACTACTGTATCTTACTGTATGTTTCCCCCGGTCCTCCGCCTCCAAGCCCGCCGCATTGACTTACAACATATTGAACCCGCCGGAGAATGCGTACGCCGCGGCACAGCAGGTGTTCCCGTTGGCTTTCCGCACGCTTGATAATTGATGGGGACACACAACGTCGCAGACGACCAAATGCAGGGCACTGATTGGAAAACGAAAAGAAACAAAAAGCCCAGCCCTAAAACTGCAACCTGCATGGACTACGAGGTACGAGGTATGAGGTGGTGTGTGGACGTGACGCGTGGTCCAAAATGTACTTTTAGAAAGTGTGTCTTTTAACCTGCCTAAGAGTGGAGCCAAGCAATCGTTTTAATATGTAACCCTGACTTTATTTTACCTGCCAAATGGTCCAATCTATCAGCCATAGGCTGGTGGCAGGTGTTAAACTTTAGACCCTGGATGCAAGTGCGCTGCGCTGCTCTGTGGGCAAGTGGCTGCCGGCCGGGACCGGGACTCTGCTGAGGACCGAGTGACTGATTCTAGCCGATAGATTCTCCCCGCGGTTGGGGTTAAAAGGTTCCCGGCGGCCCCTGGGAGCCGCCTGTCACCAGCAGAGAAACTCCTGCTGGGGCCACTCTGTTGGGGTTTCCAGCTCCCAGGAGGTCCCCACCGCCACTTACCCGCTGAAACAAAAATCAATGGCTTAATGACCCAAAACAGGAAATAGAAAAAGGAAAGTCCCTAAAACAACGAAATGTCTTTCGGCGAGAGCCGTTGTGTCCTAGGTGGTTTGTGTGTGTGTGTGTGTGTGTGTGTGTGTAGGGGTGTGTGTGTCTGTGTGCACGTGGGCTCCTGTATAGCGAGTGAGCTCACCCTAGCTTAGTGGCGCAAAACATATTGATTTATCGATTGCCTGTTTCACCCCCTTGCCATCTCCCTCTCTGACACTCTCTTTCTCTTTATTTCTCTCCCATGCTCCCCCACCCCCTCCTCTCTCTCTCTCTCTTTGTCTCTCTCGCTCTCTTGCTGTCTCTGCACTCTCTCTCTCTCTTGCTCTCTCTCTCTCTCTCTCTCTCTCTCTCTCTCTCTCTCTCTCTCTCTCTCTCTCTCTCTAACTCTCTCATTTAATTTCTATCTCTCTACCTTGATCTCTCCTTCTCCCCCCTGCCACTTTTTGAACTCCTTTCTGCACTCTCCTATCCCCAGAGCCACCATAGGAAAGAGAGAGAGGGCGAGAGAGAGCGACAGAGAGAGAGAGAGAGAAAGAGCGAGAGCACGTGAGAGAGGAGGTTACTCTGTCCCAGATTTGGCGCGGCAGCTCTATAACCAAGGCCCCTACATCACCCAGATTTATGAAGCCGGGTCACGACCAAATCAAAACCTTGACCTATCTGCGATGATGCCGATTTATAAGCACCTTGTCGCGGAGACCCGGTGTGACTTGGCAGGAGCCACTTTTTTTCCCCCTGGCTCAGTAGCCCCCCCCCCCCCCCCCCCCCCCCCCCCCCCCCCCCTCTCAGTCTCCCCCCTCAGTGGGGGGGTGGGGGGGGGGAGCTGTAATTTGTGATTACTAGACAGGTTGTGGCTTGTGATGAAGTACTGCCCGGCTCTCTGGCTCCTCCTCCCCGCCACTATTAAAAAACCTCACGTCACAAGCCTCCCCCCCTTGTGTTCATGTTAGTGTTAGTTATGCAAGTGTTAGTCATGCAAGTGTTAGTCATGCAAGTGTTAGTCATGTTAGTGTTAGTCATGTTAGTGTTAGTCATGTTAGTGTTAGTTTTGCAAGTGTTACTCATGTTAGTGTTAGTCATGTTAGTGTTAGTCATGCAAGTGTTAGTCATGTTAGTGTTAGTCATGCAAGTGTTAGTCATGTTAGTGTTAGTTTTGCAAGTGTTAGTCATGTTAGTGTTAGTCATGTTAGTGTTAGTTTTGCAAGTGTTAGTCATGTTAGTGTTAGTCATGTTAGTGTTAGTCATGTTAGTGTTAGTCATGCAAGTGTTAGTCATGCAAGTGTTAGTCATGTTAGTGTTAGTCATGTTAGTGTTAGTTTTGCAAGTGTTAGTCATGTTAGTGTTCGTCATGTTAGTGTTAGTTTTGCAAGTGTTAGTCATGTTAGTGTTAGTTATGCAAGTGTTAGTCATGTTAGTGTTAGTCATGTTAGTGTTAGTTTTGCAAGTGTTAGTCATGTTAGTGTTAGTCATGTTAGTGTTAGTCATGCAAGTGTTAGTCATGCAAGTCTTAGTCATGTTAGTGTTAGTCATGTTAGTGTTAGTTTTGCAAGTGTTAGTCATGTTAGTGTTAGTCATGTTAGTGTTCGTAATGATAGTGTTAGTTTTGCAAGTGTTAGTCGTGTTAGTGTTAGTTATGCAAGTGTTAGTCATGTTAGTGTTAGTCATGTTAGTGTTAGTCATGTTAGTGTTAGTCATGCAAGTGTTAGTCATGTTAGTGTTAGTCATGTTAGTGTTCGTCATGTTAGTGTTAGTCATGCAAGTGTTAGTCATGTTAGTGTTAGTCATGCAAGTGTTAGTCATGTTAGTGTTAGTCATGTTAGTGTTCGTCATGTTAGTGTTAGTTTTGCAAGTGTTAGTCATGTTAGTGTTAGTTATGCAAGTGTTAGTCATGTTAGTGTTAGTCATGTTAGTGTTAGTCATGTTAGTGTTAGTCATGCAAGTCTTAGTCATGTTAGTGTTAGTCATGCAAGTGTTAGGCATGTTAGTGTTAGTCATGTTAGTGTTAGTCATGTTAGTGTTAGTCATGTTAGTGTTAGTTTTGCAAGTGTTAGTCATGTTAGTGTTAGTCATGTTAGTGTTAGTCATGCAAGTGTTAGTCATGTTAGTGTTAGTGTTAGTCATGTTAGTGTGGCAGATACGTCCGGTTCCCCTCCCGTTCAGACCGATTTCCAGCCGACCTGGTCCTGGGTTCGGGCCAATCACAACAAAAATGAGGCGGGTTTGATAGGATGACTGTACAGAGGAGCGCCGTTGAGGCATTTTTGTAACCAAGATGGCTGCCGCTGATGTGGAGCGGTCCGTTGAATCCGCTATTGCGACGGTATTACAGTAAAACCAACTGGACGGTATATTTTCTCTAAAAGAAGTAAAAATACTGCACTTCTGTCGATAAGAAAGATGTGTTTGCCATACTTCTGACAGGGTTTAGTAAAAGAGGCATTTCGGTCTGCGCCGCTTGTTGATAACGCCTCTTGGAAATCAAAAATGAACTCAGAGGTTCCAGACTAATACGCATTTGCGAATTGGTCCGGCGGTGCCAGGCTAATATATAGAGGACGTCGGGTATCAAACCCATCACTTTTTGGCACCCTGACCACTCAACGGCAGCGCTGCTCCCACCCTGTGACATAAGTATAAGTCAGTATACGTCAGTACATATCTATAGTGGGGGGGGGGAACGCACAGCAGGAAACCACAAACAGTGCGCCGCCGCGTCTCCGCTGGGACACAACAAGCTCCTAGTTGTTACTCATGACTCACACAAGCACCATGTTAGCGCCACGTCCCGTCCTCAATCTCATCCCTCAATAAATTATGAACAGGATGAAATCTGAGCACCACCCACTCGCCCCGTCTCCCCCCGTCTCCCCCCCCCCCACACACACACACACACACACACACACACACCCCCAAGTCCTTCCTCTCCCCCTCCCTGGGAGACGCAGCAAAGTGGAACACTTGCTGGCATTCTGCACACACACCCGCCTCCCCCCCACTCCCCCACTACTCCCACCCACCCCTGACACACACACGCACTCCCCCCCCCCGCCTCCCCCACTCCCCCCCCCCCCCCCCCCCCCCCCCCCTTTAACACAACTACAAAGCGCATGGAGAACGAGAGAGAGGGAATTGCCTCAAAGGAAATAGACGTCAGCGAATGGAGTGGGGAAAGAAGGAGGAAATTCGCCAGAAAGTGCGAAGTCAGAGCAGGAAGGCAGACGCCGGGACCCCCGGCTGCTCTGCTGTTAAACACACACGGTGACGGGCAAACGCTATTATTTACCCACACGGGGCAGGGGACTAATGGAAAGAAGCAGAGGAGCTTTGCATGGGAGAGAGGAGAAAAGCTTGCCACTTATTTCCAGGAGCCGCGGCATAAAAAAAAATACACAGTGGCCACCTGCCACACGGAGGGGGAAAAGGGGCGACGAACGTAGTGAGGTATTTTGGTGGTGTTGGTGGTGTGTGTGTGTGTGTGTGTGTGTGTGTGGGGGGGGGGGGGGGGCGGTTTGTTTTGGATGAGAGCGTAGCAGCGCTAGCTAGGGAACATCCCGCTCGATTTAGCTGCGATTTAAGGGGAGGCGCGCAAAACCGATTTCCCATCGATCGGTTTTGTAAGGATTGTGACTTTGAAAATGAACGCAGAGGGGGGGAAGAAGTGATTCGGTCCCAACGAGCTACTATTATTATATTAAAATATTATAATACCTTCAACGTTTTTTTATTACATTAAAAATCCATTACGGTCAAAGCCTTTACTATATAGCCTTTTAATATCATGAACTTTCCTACAACAGGTCCTACGGCGGCGTGCCGTGTGTAGACGCTGACTCAAGCCCGGTGTCTGCCTTCTCCTCCCAGGGGTTAAGGAGTCCGTCTGATTTGAGGGCTTGGCACGTTGGCACGGCGATGCCAGCCAACTTGCTTAGTTTACAAATTAGAGGACCTGATGATGTCGACAGCGGCCAAATTTGTCTAATTAAAATCACAATGGCTTGAAATGCTGCAGCGTTGGCACTGATACGCGCGGGGACACCCAGTTCGCCCTCATTAGGATCAACACCACAAGACAAAGGTTAATAGTATACGTCTGTGATACAAGCAGAGGTGTAAGCTCATTAAGTATGTTAAAACAGTTAAGGGACCACATTGATTGATTAAAGAGCACCAAGCTTCCTGCGTTATCGTACAGCTTTAAGGATTAAAACTGCTCAATAAAGCGAATATTCATTAGGTCTTGGAGTTAATGTTGTTGTTATTATCTATACGGCACGCAGGGATATTTCATAAGATGACCTGAATAAAAAAAATACATACATTATAAATATCAGCATCGCCCTTAACTGCAGTAATTCAGTACACAACATACTATAATTGTCATGCTTCTCTGCTCCCTTCAAGAATTGTTTGGTTGTCTAAATCTGCTCCGCTTTCATCAGGTCTCATCTCCACGTTACGGGCCAAGAGTGGAAAGCAAATTAATTGCAGTGTGCTTATTTGCAGAAGGGTTCCTCCTCCATGCTCGTGTGCTAATTACAACTGACAGTACTCTCCTTGTCAAGATTTTTACTTTTAGGAAACTCAAAGGAGCGTGAGTGTACTTAAAGGCAGCCAAGGCTGCTAAGCCCATCTGCCATTCCCTCATCATGTGTGGCTTATGGAGTCTGCTAAAGTCACGGTGAGGAGACTGACATTAGTTTATATCCCTAATTAAGCACAGGGCGGTGGCAGAATGAAGTTTACTTGAACTGGCGGCGATGGTAAGAAAGTCAAACAAAACCGACCGGGCAAGGGTAGCATAACAGGAGGGATGCTGTAATTGGTACTTCAGTACACTGCTGGTGTCCCAATGGACAAGATCAGCTGCTACACAGCGCTGTGGATATTGATCGAATTGAATTGCATCGATTACTGTCGAAAACATGTCATGGAGCCGTGTGAAACGTGTTACGTCCAATGTTGCACACACAGAGACAATGTATTGATTCCATTGGCGTGCGGTGCACAAATAGAGAAACCTACTGACCTACATGTAGTCACTCATTCAAAACAACACTTTGAAGCAATTTGTATTCAGTTACACACCAGTTACCATAGATTACCCCATCAATACTCTGCCTCGCCGTATGAGGGGACATCTTTAGTGTAGGTGGACCTCAGTATGGGAGACCTCAAATGTCCGCTGTGGTCTCAGCATCATGGAGCACAAGCAGCCGACATTATTCTCTTTCATTTGTAAAACATGTTAAATTCTGCTGTCGGATTTTGGTACTTTATGGACTGGAATAGGAAATGTTAATTTTGCAAGTAATTGGATACAGAGAAAAAAAACTGGTTGTCATACAAACAAAACATGTTTGACTGTTCAATTAATCAATTGTCTATTATATCAAACGAGAATATGATGTGCAAAATGACAGCAGTTGGTGGTTTCACTGCGAATGTCCGATTTGGGCAAATCCTGTCCTTGAAGGCTGCTATCCAGCACACCGCCCTAGCCAACAGCTTAGCCTGCTAAGTGCCATTCACTGCCATTCACTGGCATCCACGCTGAAGAGGTAAATAAAAACTACTTGACGAGACTTGAAATCGCTCGGAGTGGATAACTCACCCTTGGGGAAACTTTATGGACATTTACTTTTCGCTAAAATAACTTCGGCTCCTCAACTACAATGTATGCCAGTACCCAATCTATTTGGCTCTCCAAGCTAATCAGAGCTATTTGTTTATGCTGCATACTGTGCTACGTTAGCTGAAGCATAGCCGGCTTGTGGATATCTAACTAAAGTAGGAGAGATTGGATGTGTTGTATTTTACTGAAGGATAACTTTAGGATCGTATGGAGTTGGAGTTGCTGTAACGGTGAATGACCTTGGCCTTCATGTCTCCGTAAGGTAGGCAGTTACGGAGGATCGATTTATCTAAGATGTGATCCAATACGGTTTTATTACTCTCAAAACAAAAGCTTTGACACGTCAATGATTCAGTGATGCTTATGTTGTTGTTGTTGTTGTTGTTGTTGTTGTTGTTGTCACCCTTTAATGAATTACCTCATCTCTCCTACCTGCAGACTGAACTTTTCCTCAGAAAAAAAAATACAATAACTGTCATCATTTAACAAAAAAACAAAAACAAAAAAAAGGACAAACGGACACGAAAAAACAAAAAAACAAAGAAATATGATGAACATCAGGAGGCCAAGCAGGCGCAGGCTCTCAGCGCGTCGGCGGATTAAACCTGCTCCTTTGGATGGGTGCCCGGAAAAAAAAGACGGGCATAAACAGCCATGCGTGCGCCA
>JAOPHQ010006134.1:0-29854 GCA_030340625.1 Merluccius polli
CCCCCCCCCCCCACACACACACACACACGCACACGCACACGCGTGTTGAAGAGTAGGGCGTCTCTGATGTACCCAGAGTTCACAGGGGCTTTGGAGACTGAAGAGTGGCAGCTTTTCAGCTTTTTTTTTTTTTTTTTTTTTCGAGAGAGAGAGAGACACAGACAGACAGACAGACAGACAGACAGACAGAGACAGAGAGAGAGAGAAAGACAAAGAAACAGAGAGACAGACAGACAGACAGACAGAGAGAGAGAGAGAGAGAGACAGACAGACAGACAGAGACACACAAGTGAGATAAGAGTTTCACAAAGTGAAAAAAGTGTCAGACAGGCAGGCGAGACACTAAGACAGACATGTTGAAAGACAGACAGGCTTCAGTCTGCCTGACAGCCAAACACAGAGAGACAGACAGGCCGTATCCCCATGACAACCCAGTTGACACCAGACAGACACAACCAGTAACCACCAGGTCTGATGAAACCTGCAGCCCAGCTCACACTGGGGGTGGGGGGGGCTGAGGGGGTGAGAACGAGGGAAGAAATCAGTGTGTCACGTGTGTGTGTGTGTGTGTGTGAGGAAGCGAAAGAGAGAGTGTGTGTTTGTGTGTGTGTGTGTGTGTGTGTGTGTGTGTGCACGTGCGTATGTGTGTGTGTGCATGCAATCAATGGTCACAAGGGTGAAATAATAAATCTGGGTCGGTCCGTCGGTCCGTCCCACCACCGTGTCCCCGCTTGTCCTCGTCTGTCCCACGCCAACACAAGGCCAGGGTGGGAGTCTTGACAGACGGGTCTGGTAGTCCACAGGATACAACCCCCCGCCCCCCCCCCCCGCCACCCCCCCCCCCCCCACTCACACACACACACACGTCTGTCTCAGTCTCTATTCGCATACTTCCATACTTTGCATACTTGCACACTTAAGTCCGTTCACACTGACATTAGAAGTATAGTGAACCCGGATGGGGAACTCATAGCGGTCCAAAAAGTGGCGTGTGGGACGACGGACAACCTCCTCCTCCTCCTTCTCCTCGGCCGCCATCTTGGCTACGTAGCGGCAAGGGGAGGGACCGCCGACATTTGTGTGAAAATGGCGGTGGAGGAGGCGGCTGCACCTCGCGTGAAGCGGGGGGGGGGGGGGGGGGGGGGGGGGGGGGGGGGGGGGGGGGGTGCGCAACACAAGCGAGTACAATTTAAAATAACATTCATTAGTATTGATTTTTAATAAAGTAAGGTGAGCAAACAAGACCGGCAGATATTTTGGCGGTCAAATAACTCGTGTGCACATCCACATGCCGTGTGCACATCCACACCTAGTGTGCACATCCACATGATGTGTGCACATCCACATGCTGTGTGCACATCCACACCCACACCTCGTGTGCACATCCACGTCCCGTGTGTGTGCACATCCACACCCCGTGTGCACGTGCACATCCACAGCCCGTGTGCAGAATCCACACCCCGTGTGCACATCCACACCCCGTGTGTGTGCACATCCACACCCTGTGTGTGCAGAATCCACAACCCGTGTGCACATCCACAGCCCGTGTGCAGAATCCACAACCCGTGTGCACATCCACACCCTTGTGTGTGTGCACATCCACACCCCGTGTGCACGTGCACATCCACACCTCGTGCGCAAAGCCACATGCCGTGTGCACATCCACACGCCGTGTGCACATCCACACCTCGTGTGCAGCACATCCACACCTCGTGTGTGCAGCCAAATAGTAATGCTGTCAGCTTGGCTCGCTGCCAGAGGATGTGTCGGTTCGTAAAAGGAGAGAGAAAAGGAAATCTCCTCTCCTGACGAGGTCATCTTTAAAGTTTTCTACTGGAGTAGACAAATGTTTTCTATTCAGCTTTACATTCTTTATATCTCTCTTTGTTGCATTCCTATCAGAAGGGTTTCCCTCGAGGCCCGGAGGTCAGAGGGCAGCAACTGTCACACTTCAAGGAGCAAGGGGGGGGAGGGGGGGGGGGTATGCTGACATCACCTGTCAGAGTAATGACATGCAAATCTGACAGGAGATATGGCTTCAGTGCCTGGTGTGTGTGTGTGTGTGTGTGCGTACTTCTCTCGTTTTTTTCTGCTGACAGAGAGCAGAAAGGAGAGCCGCTAAACGAAACCCTGAAGCTTTTCATTTCCCGTTATTTACGCGGCGGCTCGCGGCGGCGGCGTCACCGCGGTGCGGACGCTCCCCCATAAGAGCAGAGCCGCCGCCGCTGCCGCCGCCGCCCGGGTCCGACACGTCTGAACGAGCGGCTGAGGAGTGTGTGGTGGTCGACGCGCCGCCGCGGCACAAATACTGCACTCCTGCAGTATTTCTGCACCACAGCGAGACGCCGCCAACGCTAACCAGCGTCCGCAATTAACACCTGCTGCCACCAGCCAATGGCTGACAGAGTTGAGTATTTGGCAGGAGAGAAAGGGTTCGGGGTTACAGACTAAAACTATTGACTTTTCCACTCTGGCGGGTGAGAAGAAACTCAAAGTACTTTCAATATTTGAAGGGAGCTATTTCCTAATATAAGAGAGTATAGCTTCACACGCCTGCTGTGAAATAATTCCCCTTTAACTTCTCTCTTTACTCCCGCCTCGTTTTTGGGAGGGTACTTCATAGTAGAGGTGCGCGGATGGCGGTTACAGCCGCGGACTCCGCGGTTAAACCGCGGATCGGGCGGATGACCTTACGAAAAATAATATTTTAATTAAATTCGGGCGGGTGGCGGTTGAACCAATCAAATGAAAAGATATATATAAGTTACATTGTTAAATATTGTTACTTGCATCCGATAAAAACGAGCACACTTTTTTTTCTCGCGTCAGCAGCGCCCGCGGATGGCGGGCGGGTGCGGTTTTGAAATTGGTCAAAAAACGTTGGTGCGGATGGATGGCGGACGGATGATGAGTTTTGTGATGCGGTTGCGGATACAATAATAGCCCATCCGCGCACCTCTACTTCATAGACGTCGTCTTTTTTTTAGTATTTTTCATAATTAGCATTGTTTTCTGTGTATCTCGCCATATAAAGGCCCTACTGGTGAGAGGCGCTATTTAGGGCCAACTGGCTGTAAAACATCACACGACTGACGACTTTAAAGCCGACAACAAAGCGCTCCCTCCGCCCAGTAACGGCTCTGCCTGGTGGGTCCGCTGTGCAGCGCTCCCTGGAGAGATTAGCGGGACTGTGTGTGTGTGTGTGACTGTGTGTGTGTGTGTGTGTGTGTGTTCTCTGATACAGTTTCCTCATATCATCAGTCAGCACAATACTTCAGAGGCGCGTCTGACCGAAGGATCCTCATCGTTCGGTGTTATTATTAGAGCGACAGAAGGAGGGCATCTCTCTCTCTCTCTCTCTCTCCACAGGTGCAGACGCCATCAAACTCACTCCGGCGTACGCACACACACACACACACACACACTGGCGGCTAATCGTCAGGTGGCGCCTGACAATTAGCCAAGACAAATGCAAGGAACTGTCCATGTGTGTGTGTGTGTGTGTGTGTACTCAGAGATACTGCCCTACCAGACAGGTGTGTCCACTCCGCACCTGGATGACGTCATCAGAAGTGTCCATAAAGTATGTCAGTGTGAATAGTAGGAGGAGGAGAAGGTTCCCAGAATGCACCGTAAACCCCAGCAGGCAGGCAGGCAGGCACACACACACACACACACACACACACACCTGCCTGCTATTGGTCAACAACACAATTAACAAACAATAGCGTCCGGTCTCAAACAGTCCACACATCACAGAGACTATGTTGTGTACTTCAACCTATGCAAACACGAACATGTAGATTTAGTTTTAAGTATGTCGGGCCTTTATGCAACACACGCAAGAACACATGCACTTTCATCCCCTCCCCCTTCCCTCCCTCCCTCCCCCTCTCCCTTCCCTCCCTCCCTCCCCGTCTCCCTCTCCCTCTACAGTGTCTGTCTACAATCTGCCAGAAGTGGAATTAGGTTTGGACAGAAGAACAATATGTCCTCCGCTGTAAAATAAATAAATAAAGCCTTTATGGGAACGGGAGCCGGCAGATCCATCAGATCTTCTCCAGCGCCTGGAGGATCCCTGGCAGATGTTCACTGTTCACCCTGGAGTGGACCTGAGGTCGTTTGTAGACACGGAGACTTATTGTACCGACCGGAGGTTTCCTCGCCACACATTAGGAGTTCATTGGAGGAACTAGAAAACTACAAACCTGCCCTCAAGTCGCTATCTGACGAGACCAGAGCCAGATGTGACGTAGCTACTGGTGAAGCACAAGGAGAGGAAAGGCAGAGAGGAACCAGAGAGCATTCACAGTGAGCAGACGCAGAGCGCCAAACACCTCCTTCCTGTGACTATCTCCTTGACGACGAGTCACGGGGGTCACACACACACACACGCACACACACACACACACACACACACGTCACAGGGTTTGTGTATGTGTGCGTGAGTGGATAAGGCATAACAAGATTCCTTTCCGAAGCACTGAGACCTGCATCTGAATCAGAGGACACACACACACACACATAAACACACACACACCGCGAAAACCGCTCCTCTCCCACGCATCCACAGGCATGTAACTGGAGTACGTTAGTTCATGTATGCACACTTGACCGCCGCACCGACACAAACACTTATGCGTGTATGTGCGTGCATGCAGGTGTGTGTACAAGTGTGTGTGTGTGTGTATTTGTGTGTGCATGCATGTGTGCATAAGTGTGTGTGTGTGTGTGTATAAGTATGTTTGTGTGTGTGTATATAAGTATGTGTGCTCATTTGTGTGTATAAGTATGTGTGTGAGAATATATATATATAAGTGTGTGCATGTGTGTGTACACGTGTGTATGTGTGTATTTGTGTGTGCATGCATGTGTGTATAAGTGTGTACGTGTGTGTGTGTGTACAAGTGTGTGTGTGTGTGTATAAGTGTGTGTGTGTCCGTCTCATTAGGCGGGGGATCCGGTTTAGTCCCAGTCACAGAGCATGTCAGCGCCTGCACCACTAAACTAGCCGGTCGTGTTTGAGAGTGGAAACAGGAGCGCGCGTGTTCGAACCCCAGGCAGCGGCGCCAGGCGCTCTGCAGCAACCGCTTCCCACCGCCGCCACTCTCTCTGCAAACTTTCTAAAACCGCTTCGCCTCGTTGCGAACCATTAATCTGAACCGGCCTTTTATGTGTGATAATATACTTACTTATAAGTGCTACAAAGACATTTTCAATAAAAATACACAATCATCAACAAACAGTCTCTTTGTGTTACCACTTCATTTCAAAGTTGTAACACAACCGTTCATTGGCCAGAGGGAGACCGTTGAAAGAACAACCCTTAGAAAGCGCGGCCTCCTATTGGCCGCAGCCCAGGCTGTATTGGCCAATCAGGGGGCTTCTGTATTGACATGTTATCCAGGATCCGGGCGGAAACGATCCGCAGGGATCACACAGCTGAGGTGAGTCCTCCCAACGCCCAGATTAGTCAGCCAGGGAGAGGGAGACGCCATGAAGTTCAGCTCCCAAGTGTGTGTGTGTGTGTGTGTGTGTGTGTGTGTGTGTGTGCGTGTGCGTGTGCATGCGTGTGCTTGGCTCTCTGCCTGCTTTCCGTGGGCCGTCGCCCTTCTGAAGCGTAATGCTTTGTGCGGCTGATTTGAGCCACACCACCAAGACCATGAGTTCCTGTACAGGAGCCCCTGCACAGCACCAATAAACACTTCATCACCTGACCCTCTGTGGTCTTCAGCAGAAGATGCAGAAGATAAAACCCAACGGACCAGCAGGTGAGGAGGAACCTGAACAAAGAAACGCCACAAAAGCATAATCATCTGAAAGCCTGGAGGCTGCAGAGCCAGCAAAACCAAACCAACAGAAAACCTCTCCTCTCCAAGCGGTGCCTCCCCCCCTAGCTCTACCCCCTAGCTCTCCCCCCCCCCAGTGTCTCCCCCACACCGCCCCC
Organism: Merluccius polli; assembly: GCA_030340625.1. NCBI lineage: Eukaryota > Metazoa > Chordata > Actinopteri > Gadiformes > Merlucciidae > Merluccius > Merluccius polli. The sequence goes on from JAOPHQ010006134.1 coordinate 5,948, forward strand.
AGCGGACCGACTTCACATGATCCACTTATTGTTAAGATACCATCACACGTGTGCGTGTCCACAGTGTGGACGGGTCAGACCCGTGTTTTTTCCGCTTAGCCCCGCTTCCTGGAGCCAGCATCTGCGGTCCCTCCGCTCGCGAGGCAGAACAGAACCGGGACAGAACCGGTTCCTCCGCACCGGGTCGTCGGATCGGGACCGCCTGCTTAACAGGCTGGGAGGCGGGAGCGAGCTGCACGGAGCCGCGGTGTGGGGCGGGGGGGCGTATTGGGACAGAGCTTTAAGCGTGTAATTAACGTGTCTGTGAAGTTCAACATGAAACAAGTCTCCCCCCTCCCCCCCCTCCCCCAGTGTGGGGAGACGCACGCGTTTAGTGCTGAGTAATATCTCGCTGTTAACCATCAGTTTAGAAAGGAGGAAGTATAAACACAGCAGCAGCAGCATGTCGACAGGAAGACGCAAATCCCAGTTGCTCTGCAGAACAGCGATGTCGTGCTATGCTAGCAGGACTAGCATAGCATCTGATGTTTAGATATCACTTCAATATTTAGATACCGGACATCTCTGGAATAGCGATTCCCGTTCCGCCGTGTACAACATAAACAGTACAACGACTGAAAACATCGCCATGGTGATATACAGGGTTCCTACAGGTTTCTTCAAGTCAAATTCAAGTCTTTTTAAGACCTTTTTAAGACCATTTATATCAAAAATTAATACCTATTTCTCGGCCCTACCGGCAAAGAAAAATGAAATCCTTGAATTTCAGAGTATTCGTTTATTCAACAAGTCCAAGTTCAGAAAGTTAGTTATATGACATTTACTTTACTGTTTAGGTAATTGCACTATATGTACCATTGCTACTATGACAACTGAATTTCCCTTCAAGGATCAATAAAGTTTGTATCTATCTATCTATTATCTATCTATCTATTATCTATCTATCTATCTATTATCTATTATCTATTATCTATCTATCTAGCTATCTTTATTTATGTTATTTGATCAAAATAATTGTGGTTGAGAAATGAAACTTTTGATGAGAAATGCGACACAGATAAGTTACATACAGCACAATTTTTAAGACCCAGATATCAAAATTCAAGACTTTTTCCAAGTCTTCTTAAGGTATTATTTCCAAATTCAGAAATTCAATGCTTTTAAGACTTTTTAAGACCCCGCGGGAACCCTGGATATAGTACAACGGAGTAAAGGTCTATTAAACCAAACCGGTCCGGCTCCACTCTCTTCAGGGTTTTTCTCCAGAACTGTTCTCCGTTTTACAGTTTAGTAGTGCTGAACTTTCCTTCTATTCCTGGCGTGGCCTTCGCGCCCCAACGTCCTCCCGCGACCCTGCACTACTTTACCCGTCCCGGTACGATGTCAACGAGACGAGCCGCGCTACATTCATCATCCTCCCCGCAGAACGAGGTCATTCGCAGTCGCAGTCGCAGTCGGCGCCCGTGCAGATCTGGGCCGCGATGACGCCAGCGTCCGCCGCGCCTGTCTGAGCTCAGCTGAGCTACCGTCTCCCTCGCCGTGTCCCCCCGCCACACCTGAGATGAGCAAGACCGCCGTGTCCCCCCACCACACCTGAGGTGAGCAAGACCGCCGTGTCCCCCCCGCCACACCTGAGGTGAGCAAGACTGCCGTGTCCCCCCGCCACACCTGAGAGGAGCAAGACCGCCGTGTCCCCCCGCCACACCTGAGAGGAGCAAGACCGCCGTGTCCCCCCGCCACACCTGAGAGGAGCAAGACCGCCGTGTCCCCCACAGAGGTCCAAAGTGTCCAAATTGCAAATTGCAATGAATGTACAAAGGACATTATATAAATTACGTTAATAAAGCTTAACAAGAAGAATTTATGTAACTCATCTCTGTCTCTCTACCTCACTCACACACACACAGACAAAAAGATGCACACACACACACACACACACACACACACACACACACACACACACACACACACACACACACACACACACACACACACACACACACACACACACACAGTGTTTCTCCCTCACACACAGTGTTTCTCCCTCTCCCCATGTGTGGCAATAGGAACAGTAATTAACTGGGGAGATATTACACACTCCATAAACACAGCCTGGACACACAACACATGTACAAGTAACACAACGTGACAGAGAGAGAGAGAGAGAGAGAGACAGAGAGAGACAGAGACAGAGACAGAGAGACAGAGAGAGAGAGAGAGAGAGAGACAGAGAGAGAGAGAGACAGAGACAGAGAGAGAGACTACTACTGCAAGTGGTAAAAGGAGCAGGCATCTGGAACCACACACACACACACACACTTGGGCCATCTAACTTGGGTTTAATGCTCCCTCACTGGTACTGTCGTCGTGACGACGTTCCAGGATGGCTTCGCCTCAGCGACGAGCTAAGCGAGCAGAAAACAGCTGAGTGAGGAGGAGGAGGAGGTGGAGGTGGAGGAGGAGGAGGTGGTGGTGGGAGGAGGTTTGGGGGAGAATAACTCAACCGCCGGGACGCCACAGGTGTTAGTGAAACGCAACCAACCAGCCAGCCGACCGCCGGGCGGCCATTTTATCAACCCGTCTCCTTGTTGATGTTTCTATTGAAAAGGAGCGATAAGGAAAACGTCTCCATGGCCCCAAAGCAACGCTGTGAAAAGAACCAATATCCGGTATTCCCAGTGTCGACCGAAACTCCCACATGGACCTTGGCTCACTCCAATCTCTTCACAAACCACTTTTCTAAACGCATTACCGCATTAATTAATTAATAACGGGTTAATTTACTACACCAGGATGTAGCGTGTGAACTGTCGTACGTTATGAGGGCGAAGCGGCACGCGGCGGCAACAACGTGAGCAGAGGAACCGCAGCGTCTGCTCCACAACAACACAGCGCCCGGAAACTCATTATGCATTTCCATATCAACATGGCGCATATCTGCATAATGTTGCATTCATGCATACGTCTAACGCATAATCTGATTTAAGTGTTTTCTATTCTAATGCCGATTCTCTCAAGCTCATTTAGACGACATTTATTTAATTAGGCCATCGGCGGAGCATTTTGTTCGTCACTGTGACTCCTTCCTCCGACGTACAGGAGTCAAACTGTGAAGGAGGAGAGTTACCAGGAGGTACAGGAGTCAAACTGTGAAGGAGGAGAGTTACCAGGAGGTACAGATCATATTAAAATATTGATAAATATATAAATAAAGCAAATGAGACAAATGACAATGTCTGCATATTACAAGAGACCCTTAATAATTATTATTAATGTATTAATAACATAAGTGTTGGTAGAGTTGATTTAAGTCTAAGGAAGACTTGACGTGGATTCATGTATTTATTATTTTTCCTTTTATTTACCAGGAGAGTCTTTTGAGATTAAAATCTATTTTACGAAAGTGTCCCCACATGAAAAAACAAGTTTCCACAGACAACAAACAACACATTTCAGTATAACCAGATGAGGGGATAAACCAGGAAGTGAGCAGCAGAACCAGAACCAGGACCGGCTACAGAGGCGGACTGTGGGCTCGGGGTGGAAAATGCAGCTTTGCTTTTCCAAAACAGAGCACTTAGAGAAACACAAAGCCTTTTCATAAGCCGCACAGCGCCACACGGCGAGGCCTCGCGGGCCGGCGCCGGATCCATTTTCCTCTCGTAAGATATAAACACACAAACCCAACAGAACGCACATCACCTCGCCGATACCTCGGGTTTTAACGCGCCTGCCGGGCCCCACATACCTCCTGGGTCTGTGGACCGTTACGCAACTCACCGAGCGACCTGACCTCAGCTGACTGCTCAGAGTGGACCACAGACCCGCCGGCAAGGCGAGACCGACGGTCCAGACCAGACCGGGTCCAGACTAGTGTGTACTGCCTAGTGGGTAGGAGGCTAGGGGGGTAGGAGCCTAGCGGGTAGGAGATAACAAGATACAAGTCTTTCCATCCAGACCTTCCTCCCTCCGTGACAACAGGACACCATTCTGAGCAGAGGTGAGCCGAGAGACGAGGTTGTGATGACGCCTTACTTCCTCTGTCCTTTCCGAAACCCTTGTCCTGGTTACTGGTGTGTGAAAGAGGGCAAGAGAGACAGAGCAAGACACGGGGACAGAGAATGTGTGTGTGTGTGTTACATAAAGATGTGCGAGTGTGTGCACATCAGTCTATAAACTAGGACAATAAAAAATGTGTGCAATTATTAGTATTTTTTTAAATTGTGCAGCATTGTGTCGTTAAAACGGCCGTTTTCTGGTTCTGATCTGGAGCGACTAGTTCAAGACAGATGTAGTGTAGTTGGGGTGGCTCTCAGGACGGCCAATCACATCGCAGGCCGCCCCCCCCCCACCCCCCCCCCCCAGGCGTGGAGACAGGAAGGTTTACTTTGTGGAGCCGTCTGGCGGCTCAGGACCACAGCTCCTGTTTTGAGCTGTTTATGCAGCACTGACAGCGTTGGGACGCAGCAGTACACACACACACACACACACACACATGCATGCAAAACGCTCTCAAGCATGACTCACGGGTAAAAACAAAATGTGTTCCCACATATGTTGATATCAAGCCAATGATTTTGTGTTTGTGTTTTCATTTTGCTATCCAAAAGGAGGATAAAAATGTTGACAAGTCGAACAGAATCAAAACTGTACTGTTGTCCATGATCCATCTTCATTATGCAAATGAGGAGAAACAGTTTGTGAGTGAACGGCACACGCTAAATCCACGCTTGTCGTCACGCACGACGAAGTCCAGCTTGTGATGCTGAACACAAGTAAGAATAAAGACGCATTTGTTTATTCCTCACGGTATATTTCCACTAATTAACATACGCGGTTCGACCCAGCGGTGCATCGACTGACGTCCGCCGGGGAATTCAGCTTTTAGGTGTAGTGTGGGCTGTGTGTGTGTGTGTGTGGGCTGTGTGTGTGTGTGTGTGTGTGTGTGTGTGTGTGTGTATGGTAATCATTTCCCTGGGGGGGGGGCTTCTGTCAGGTGACTCCTAGTCTACCAAACTAAATATAGTGATGTTCTACTTGTGCCCTTAGAGAGACACACACACACACACACACACACACACACACACACACACACACACACACACACACACACACACACACACACACACACACACACACACACACAGAGGATGGGGAGAAAACAGTTTTGAAAATGAGAAAGATGAAGGAGAGAAATAAAAGGTGTGAATGTATCCCGGCTCCATGGTCTCGCCTGGTCTCTGAAGACCTCGTCTCATCGTCTCCCCAGCAGACGCAGGGAAGCTGCCGCTGGTCTCTGAAGACGCTTTCTCAGGCGCTTCAAAAGTTTCACTTGGTTGACCTTCAGAAGGTCAGCTGAAGGTCAAACAATTTTAAAGACATCTCGCGTAAGAAAAACCTCGTTAAAAACCTGGCGCTCACACGCGCGTTGGGAGGAAGGGGAGGTTTTTTTTGCACTCATGGCGTGTTATGACAACATTTTATTTTATTTTATACAGCCCATAGTTTGGCCTTTTTAATGAGACACACACGTCCAGAACGCTCGGGTCCAAACCCATGCCGACTAACAGATTGTTATTAAGGTATTACAGCGCTGCTATTGTGTGCTAGCACTGCAGATCTGACTGTCTCACTGTATCCCCCGTGAGCCTGGACCGTCCCATGTGTCTGGGCTGCTTCAGACCCAGCTTGTTATGTTTAGTGAAGCGAACACGAAGTACGCTGCGCAACACACACACACACACGCATGCAAGGACTACTTCTAAACCAACCCAGGACCTGGACTAAAGACCACAACGTTACCACCGAAGCAGACGCAGTTTCAGTAAAAGGAAAACCAGTTTCATGTCACACCCACGCACGGTATTAAAAATGCATCGATCCGTTGCTCCTCGTCCCCATTCCTCATTGATGTCGTCGCAGGATGTGACATCACAGGTTGACGACCTCGTGCAGCGATGAGCTGCGGCCAACCAATGCGAATACGAGCGCGAGCGAGGACAGAAGACAAACTCTGAAACCGCCTCTCTCATTACGTCTCACTGTCACAGGGAAGAGGACACAGAGGAGGAAGACATCGCTGGGCACGGGGGGGGGGGGGTCAGGGTTGCGTTTCCAGGTAAACACAGCCAGCCACGTATCAGGTCTGCATCTGGAAACCCTCCAGCCGCCGGGCTGAGAGTCAGCGCCGCGCCAGGACACGCTGTTAGAAGTACTTCCACAGTCTGCAGTTCTAGGGGTCCTAAGCCCAGTGTGTGTCACATGCAGCTTGCAGTGGTTCACTCATTCATGGGACATCTTTACAGTATGAACATCTTCAAGACACTGTCTTACAGGGTCTGGAGGATAAAACTGCACCCCCCCCCCCCCCCCCCTCCTGTTCAGGATGTGCTTGGTGGTGTGGTGGTTGTTCGAGTCCCCTTACTGGCTTGGTGACCCACTCCTGGCTTGGTGACCCACTCCTGGCCTGGTGACCCACTCCTGGCTTGGTGACCCACTCCTGGCCTGGCTTGGTTACCCACTCCTGGCCTGGCTTGGTTACCCACTCCTGGCTTGGCTTGGTTACCCACTCCTGGCCTGGTTACCCACTCCTGGCCTGGCTTGGTGACCCACTCCTGGCCTGGCTTGGTGACCCACTCCTGGCTTGGCTTGGTTACCCACTCCTGGCTTGGTTTGGTTACCCACTCCTGGCCTGGCTTGGTGACCCACTCCTGGCCTGGTTACCCACTCCTGGCCTGGCTTGGTGACCCACTCCTGGCTTGGTTACCCACTCCTGGCCTGGTTACCCACTCCTGGCCTGGCTTGGTGACCCACTCCTGGCCTGGTTACCCACTCCTGGCCTGGCTTGGTGACCCACTCCTGGCTTGGTTACCCTCTCCTGGCCTGGCGTGGTGACCCACTCCTGGCCTGGCTTGGTGACCCACTCCTGGCCTGGCTTGGTTACCCTCTCCTGGCTTGGTTACCCAATCCTGGCCTGGCTTGGTTACCCACTCCTGGCCTGGCTTGGTTACCCTCTCCTGGCTTGGTTACCCTCTCCTGGCCTGGCTTGGTTACCCTCTCCTGGCTTGGTTACCCAATCCTGGCCTGGCTTGGTTACCCACTCCTGGCCTGGCTTGGTTACCCTCTCCTGGCTTGGTTACCCAATCCTGGCCTGGCTTGGTTACCCTCTCCTGGCCTGGTTACCCACTCCTGGCCTGGTTATGGGTGCACCAGCGGCCGGGCTCTGGGTATGCAGCCAGAGCCGATGGCTGGCAGCTGGAACAACCATACCAGCCAACATTCCCCTTATGTACAGTAAACAGACAAACCAAGAACGCATACACACACAGTCAAACACACACACACACACAAACACAGTGTATTCCCGTGAATAAGTGTGTGCACAGACACACACACACAGCAGCGGTGGCGGCAGTAAGTGCTGCCAATACAGCCCAGTGAATAACTGAAGACAGGAGGCCTGAAGACTCGCTGTGCTTCAGAGGGACGCCGCGCCGCCGAGCGCCTCAGCGTGTGTTTACATTTCACTGTAGCGCTGTTAGACAGCGTGTGTGTGTGGGTGTACGGCTGTGTGTGTCTCTGTTTGTCTTTGTGTACATGTCGTGGGTGTATGGGTTTCTGTGTGTATATTTGTGTGTGCGTTCACATGTGTGTTGTGTTGTGTGTGTGTGTACCCGCGTGCATGTGTGTGTATGTTTTCTCTGTGGGGTTTTCTGTGTGTGATTGGTACTGAACGTTGTGTAAGCTGTCAACGATTCCTTATGGCTGAAGTAGTCTCTCTCTCTCTCCCTCCCTCCCTCTCTCTCCCTCTCCCCCTCCCTCTCTCTCCCTCTCCCACTCCCTCCCTCTCTCACCCTCCCTCTCTCTCTCTAGCTTTTTAACTTGCACAAACTCCCTTGTGGTTCACCTCTTTCTCACACACACACACACACACACGCACACACACACATCTTCTCTATGTGCTCACACACTTTCTCCTTCACCACCTCCCCCTCCCCCTCCTCCCCCTCCTCCCCCTCAACTTAACGTCCCACACACACATTTTCACCTTAGGCACGGTTCAGTGTGTCCATCCAAACTCATTATGTAAAGTGGTGGTGAGTTCTAAGCTCAGGTGTGTGTTGTGGGTCGCTCTCCGCAGCCATGCGCTCATCCGCCCTCATGCGCTCATCCGCCCTCATGTGTTGTTCATCCGCCCTCGTGTTGTTCATCCGCCCTCATGTGTTGTTCATCCGCCCTCATGCGCTCATCCGCCTCATTCGCTCATCCGCCCTCATGCGCTCATCCGCCCTCATGTGTTCATCCGCCCTCATGCGCTCATCCGCCTCATTCGCTCATCCGCCCTCATGCGCTCATCCGCCCTCATGTGTTGTTCATCCGCCCTCATGCGCTCATCCCCCCTCATGTGTTGTTCATCCGCCCTCATGCGCTCATCCGCCCTCATGCGCTCATCCGCCCTCATGCGCTCACCCGCCCTCGTGTTGTTCATCCGCCCTCATGCGCTCATCCGCCTCATTCGCTCATCCGCCCTCATGCGTTCATCCGCCCTCATGCGTTCATCCGCCCTCATGTGTTGTTCATCTGCCCTCATGTGTTCATCCATCCACAACTGAGCTCAGCCTACCCCAGCATGGACGGAGACGAGGTGGGGGAGGGAAATGGAGATGGGGGAGGACGGGAGGGAGAGAGAAGGGGGGGGTTGGGGGGGGATTGAAAAACAATAAGGGAAGCTGAGGCGGGAGACAGAAAGGGAGAGAGGGAGACAGAGAGAGACACACACAGAGACACAGAGACACAGCACAACATGTTAGCCGTGCTAACCATGACGGCTATCATCATGTGTGAGGACGGCCATATAAGACACAGTGAGTGGACGCTATGCTCAGTGTCTCCACAGTCCTTTCAGCCTCAGTGCGTGTGCGTGTGTCCGCCTGCGTGTGCACGCCTGCGTGTCCGCTGCGGTATAATCCCACGCCCACGGCCGTTTTCCCCCATCGATATATAAACATATATCCGTAGGACTGCAAACCCACCGCGGACGAGCCGCCGCCGCCGCCGCCGCGTCGCATTTAAAAAGGGAAATGTAGGAACAGAGAAACATTAAAACACCTCCACAGACCGAGGAGCCGCCGCCGCCGTCTCCCTCTCTGGCGGTTCAACGCCGTGTCAGCGACCGCCGCGCAACACGGACACCGCCGCCCGCCATTTTGATGTGCACTTCACTTAAAGACAGAAACTAGCTCGCTGGCTAGCTGGCTTGGTAGCATAACAGGCTATGCTACGTAGCATACTTGATGTATTTCCAACTCTCTAATCAACACTTGAAATACAACTCCAGACGGATATATGGTCACATGACTGGAGAACATGTTATGAGCACATGACACACACACACACACACACCACACACACACATACACACACTACACACACACACACACACACACACTACACACACACACACACACACACACACACACACACACACACACACACACACGCGATTAAGGGAGTGTCTAACAATAATATTGAACCTTTTTTCCTCCATCCTGGTTCTCGCTCCGCCTTCAGCCCCAGAAGGGTGAAGCACAGAAGCTGCCTTCACACCGCGCGTCCCACCCAGGCATCCGCCATGCCAGAGGGTGACCTCACGCCCCCCCCCCCCCCCATACAGACCAGACCTTCTCGCTGCTTTCAGATGCACCATTGTACCCCCCCCACCACCTCCACCCCCACCACCTCCACCCCCCTCCTCTTGGAGTCCACCTTCAAAATGTGTTTCCACTTCTTCATACGGTTATAAGGGGCTTCTCTTTAGGGGCAGGAGGGGTTGGCATGCGTGCACAAACCGTTGGCTTATGTGCACACACACACACACACATATACACACACACACACACACATATACACACACACACACACAGGGATTGGTAGGCTATGGCTCTCGCTTTCCAAAAAGCAGATTGAGAACATTAGTATGTTGACAGCCGTATTGGACTTGTGCGCGCGCACACACACACACGTACACACACACACACACGCACACACTACACACACACACACACACACACACAGATCACTGTAATCCTGGGCAGGCTGGCTAGTAGATTACCAATTGGTCGGCTCTTTATCCTCAGATGGGAGATGAGCCTGAGGATGAATCGTGAACGGAGAGAGAGAGAGAGAGAGAGAGAGAGAGAGAGAGAGAGAGAGAGAGACAGACAGACAGACAGACAGACAGACAGACAGACAGACAGACAGACAGACAGACAGAGACAGAGAGAGAGAGAGAGAGAGAGAGAGAGAGAGAGAGAGAGACAGAGAGAGAGAGAGACAGAGACAGAGAGACAGAGACAGAGAGACAGAGAGACAGAGAGAGAGAGAGAGATGAGTAACATTTAAATGAGACGAGAAGTTACAGGCTGTGATAACAGGGGTAGCATAGAGAGCGACGGAAAAGAAGGAGAGAGAGATAAGGGGAGAGACAAAAGGGGTGAGAGAGAGAGACAGAGTGAGAGAGAGAGAGAGAGAGAGAGAGAGAGAGACACTCCAGCAGGGCGCTGGTTATAAAGCTGCCAGGCGTAACGGTACATCAACCGGCTCCTGGTCTGGAGGCCGGAGCGATGGACCCGGACCCCACCACACCCAATACACCGCTGCCTGCTATTGGTCAACAACACACCGCTGCCTGCTTTTGGTCCACAATACACCGCTGCCTGCTATTGGTCCACAATACACCGCTGCCTGTGATTGGTCCACAATACGCCGCTGCCTGCTATTGGTCCACAATACACCGCTGCCTGCTATTGGTCCACAATACACCGCTGCCTGCTATTGGTCCACAATACACCGCTGCCTGTGATTGGTCCACAATACGCCGCTGCCTGCTATTGGTCCACAATACACCGCTGCCTGCTATTGGGCCACAATACACCGCTGCCTGCTATTGGTCCACAATACACCACTGCCTGCTATTGGTCCACAATACACCGCTGCCTGCCATTGGTCCACAATACGCCACTGCCTGCTATTGGTCCACAATACACCGCTAATAATAATAATAATAATAATAATAAAAACAACAATAATAATAATACACTTCAGGGTAGGGATTGGGCGTCTTCTCCTCCAGTCGAGTGGGCTGAGCCGGTGGAAGAGCTGAGGACCTGAGGACCTGAGTGGAGCCCGGTGGCGCCCGGTCAGCCCGCCGTCGGTGTACGGCGACTCCGGCGTTGTGGTTTGTAAGTAAAGCGGGGCCGCGAGGCGAGCGGGGGAGCGAGGGCTAGCGGCGGCGGCAGCGTGCGCAGACGTGAGCAGATGGCGGAGGCGGTGAGAGTAATGGCCGACGCAGCAGTAAAGTCCGGCTCTTCCCAGAGCATTCATCACACCTGGCCTTGTGGCGCCGCGCGCTGTAGCGCCACCAATCACCCTGACTGGAGCGGCGCAGGGCGGCGAGCAACCGGAGCAGGGCGCCGTGGACGGCAGACGCACGGAGACAGCGAGGGGGGGGAGGGGGGGGGAGATGGAGAGATACGACGTGGACATATTGAGTTTGCAGGACTATCGTGTGTGTGTGTGTGTGTGTGTGTGTGTGTGTGTGTGTGTGTGTGTGTGTGTGTGTGTGTGAGTCACTAACACGGCCAATTCAACAAAGTCGTCTTACTGTAAATATTATTCAGAATCGGAGGCGTAAGGCGACCGTGTGGGAGTGTTTTTATGTTGCTGTGTTCATGTGGATACTGTGTAGGTGTGTACAAGACTGTGTCCTTGTCCTACTATACATGTGTGTTAAGTTCACGTGATGATGTATTACGTTCACTACGGGTGTGGGAGGTTCACTTACCTAGATTGAAGCGTGGACGAGTAAAATCCAATTGGTGTGGGCGAGCACGGGATATAAGCGGGAGCGCGCATTAGTTTGGCATGTTGTAAGCAGGAGAGATACGCCACCGGTAAGTCTACCGCGGTTTAAGTTTGTTGCGTGTTTGCAGCTCTGTGCTGCCGCTGTGTGCGTGCGGTGTTTGATGGCTCACTTTGCAAGGTTTGTGGGTTTAGTGGAGAGTGTTGGACTGCAACGATGTTTACTGTTTAACTGCTTGTATCGCGGTAAAATGTTTGAACCGTGGTATCTACACTGTCACGAGCGTACTTCCTGCTTGCGGTGCAGGCTGGGTAATGTAGTCGACCCTTTCACATAGACAATGCTTTGCTATACCCAGCACTGGTATTTAAAACTACATTACGGTCCTGAATGTATGTTTGATGTGCTGCGGTGTTGCTTGTGTGTGTGGAGTCGTTTGCAATTGCATATTTCAGTCTAAACATTGATTGTACTGTGTATTGTTATAGTGCTTAACAATTGATTGTATTGTAATTTGGGAATGTATATTTATATTTCTTAGAATTTATAGTGTGTCATTGTGTGTGGCTATTTGTATTGTTATTTACACCGTGACCTTTCTGTTCTACAGGTTTATAACCTGTAAATTGTGGAGTACAAAGCGTATAAAGAAAATTAAATAAAGTTAATAAAAAACCACTGAGTTAGAACAACGTGTCCTCTCCTTGCGCCCCGTTCGGTGGGGAAAACCATAACGAACCGAACAGTTATAAACCGAGGCCCACTGCACTGGATTGAGTGCAGCAACCAAGCCACGGACTGCTTTATCAAGGAAGCTCAATTAACCAAGAGACCGCTGACCAGTCAACACAAAGGGAGTACCAATGGCAGACTTGGAGAAACTTAAAAGTGTGCGATCAAGAGCACAGGCTTCATTTACCAAAAGGGCCAATACTCTCACCAAACCAGGACTCTTGGAACCGACTGAAGTTCTTGGGGAATGGAAGATTTTCAAGACCGACTTTTCTAAAGTCACAGATACTGGATATGAGTATGCTGAAGCTCTGAGGGAGTCAGTGGATGAACAGGTCATAGCATCTGCAGACCAAATTGATGCAAAGACAGTGGAGTGTGAGAACAGATTCCTGGAGGTAAAGAAAGCCACCCAGGAAACTTTTTGGATCAGCTATGCAGAGGAGGCATTTTTCAAGCAGGCCAAAACAGCTGAGTCGGCCATCGCTCAGGCAGAGGAAGAAGAAGGTAACCCTCTGAAGTCGATTAACCACCGGAAGCTGAGAAATAGAGGTCTTGAAAGGGAGGTCACTGAACTCGGAGAAATGCTGGAAGAGTGGAACGAGTTGGTTCCTGGTTCGAAGGCAATAGACCTCAGGACACGCCACAAGGCATTAAAAAAGAGGGTCCTTGCATTGTCCGACACACTGGATGAGGAGGAAGCAGACCAAGTAAAGAGAGAAAGAAACGGGAATGATGGCAGCGGGGGGGCAGCGAACATGAACACCCAGCCCCTCTCACGGCCAACCCGGTCTCCCTCACGGCAAAGCAGCCCCATGACCTCAAGAAACCCTGATCTCAAGCCTCAAATTAGTCTTGAAAGAGCACGGCTACCCACTTTCTCTGGTGACATGAGAGACTACTACCGCTGGAAGACTGAGTGGGAAGACCTACAAGAACTAGGTAACCCACAAGGTGCGGAATGTATAAAAAAGTTCCACTTATTAAATAGTCTCCACGAAAAGGTCAAGAAAGATCTCGTCCTCTCTAGCTGTGGATCTGCCGATGAGGTGTTTTGGCTGCTGGACCGCAAATATGGGAACAAGGCAAAAATAGTCCTAATGATCACCAACGAGGTCCAGTCTCTTCCCCCTGTCAAAGGAAACAATCCCAGAAGAACCATTGAATTGATCCAGGCTGTGGAGAGGGCACTGTACAACCTCCAGATTCTGGGTGAAGAGGACGCCGTAAAGAACCGTGTTGTTGCCCAAACTCTTGAAAGCAAGCTTCCCAGTTCACTAAAGAAGGAGTGGATTATGCACAAAATTGACCCAGCAAACCAGTTCTCTCCACGGTACCACTTTGATTGCCTCCTGAGGTTCTTGAAGAAGCAGGAGGAGATTCTTGAAGAGTTGGATCAGTTGGAGCCAAGCCCTGCAGACAAAGGCCCTGTGGAAAAGGGTGCTGCAGACTACCCAGTTGAGAGAGGGAGGATGGCTTTCACTAAGTCCACAGCAGGTCAGGAGGACGACCATCCCAGCTGCACTGTCTGCGAAGATGACTCCCATACTGGTAAGCTATTTTCATGCAAGGTCTTTAGAGAGCAAGATCTCTCAAGTAAAAGAGCCCATTTAAAGAAGCTAGGGTTGTGCTCCAAGTGTTTATGGCCTCACCCAAAGGATGGGGAAGGATGCACACCCAGGTACCTCTGCCCAAAAGCAGACTGTCGGAGAGGAGGGGTGTCGGACCACAATTACCTTCTGTGTCCTAAGCCACCGACTCCAAAGAGGGACAGCAGCAGTGGGGAGCAGAGCGCCGAAAAAATTGTAACCAAGAAACTTGGCCTCACCAACAAACAAGAGGAGTTTCTGGCAGAGCTTACTCCAGCACAAAGAGAGAAATATAAAGATGCATTCTCAAACAAAATATCCACCACTGTATGCGCCAAGGCTGGAGATGGACTGAAAGAACATCCAGTGGTGATGATGCTGATGGAAGTAACAACAAACTCCGGGTGCCTTATTGGTACCCTAATCGACCTCGCATCTGACACTAATTATATCACCAACAAAGCAGCCGATCGCCTTGGACTACGTGGTGAGAACATCAAGCTTGTTGTCCATGGAGTCGGGGGGATGAAGAAGACAGTCCTGACCAAAAGATATTCCCTGCGGCTGAAGGTGAAATCCAAGGGAAAGGTGGCAGAACACAGAATTCTCTGCTATGGCCTGGAAGACATTGCGGAGGTGACCCAACCAGTCACTGCCGAGCAACTGCAGAAGTTTTTCCCCAATGTACCCAGAGACGAACTGATCCGTCCCACAAAGATTGACCTCCTCATCAGTCACCGGGAAGGACGTCTTGTTCCCCAGCCAACCAAGATTGTGGGAGACCTTGTCCTCTGGGACGGCCCGCTGGGAAAGACTATCGGGGAAACCCATCCCGATCTTGTAGAGACAGCTGATCTGGCCGTGTACTACTCTGAAACTCACCTTGCGAGGACCATGAGATCAGCTGTGATGGCGTATAAAGAGACCATCATGCCTCAAGAGGAGGAAGTGGAAGATTGGAGGTGGATTGAAGGCAAACGAAACATTGCTGATATACTCACCAGAGGTGCAACTCCTGAAGAACTTACCGAAGGGTCAGAGTGGCAGCAAGGCCCTGAGTTCCTGAAATTGCCTGAGACCGAGTGGCCTATGAAGATGGCCAGTGAAATTGCATCCTCTGCTGCTGAAGATGTGGGAAAACTTCAGCGGAAAGCCTTCTCTGCAGTGGTCACCAGGTCCCAGTCAAAGGAAAAAACTGGCCCCAACGGGTCTGACATCAAGGCAGAACTCAAGCATGAAGGAGCCAACGATAGTCAGACCTATCCAGCTGTCCCGGGTACAACATCAGCGGAAAACAGACAGAGAAGACCCTGGGCAATTGGACTGGTGCGCCTTGTGGAACCTCAACGCTTCAGTTCTCTGTCCAAACTGTGTGGTTCCATAGCCTGGACTCGACGAGCTGCTGAAACCTGGCTGGGAAGACGCCAGGCACCAAAGTGGGAGGCAAACCGCTCTATCCTGTCCATTGAGGAAAGAGCGCAAGCTTTCCAGGACCTCGTCTTTGCAAACCAAGATGGCAGTCTGTTCCTGGACTCGACACTGAACCGCTTGGTGGTCCACAAGGACGAGAACACAGGAATCCTTGTCTGTGGTGGACGAATCCAGTCCTGGAAAGAAGATGGAACAGCTGTTCCTCTAGTCCCATTCCATTCATGGCTCGCAACCCTGCTGTCAAGAGAAGCCCATGATGAGAACCATGAAGGTGTTGCTGCCACACTTCTGCGCACGAGGAAGAGAGCATGGATTGTGCAAGGTCGGAGGACAGTAAAGAAAGTCGTGAACGACTGTATTACATGCCGAAAACTGAAAGGAAAGATGTGCCAGCAGATGATGAGCGATCTGCCGCCAGAACGCTCACAGCGTGCCAAACCATTTGAGTATACCACACTTGACCTCTTCGGCCCCTTCGAGATCAAGGATGCTGTCAAGAAGAGAACAGGTAAAAAGGTGTGGGGCATAGTCTTCTGTTGCATGGCGTCAAGGGCAGTTCATGTGGACCTTGACGTTCAATCATCAGAAAGCTTTCTCCAAACTTACTTTCGCTTTGTTGCGTTGAGAGGCCATCCTAGAAAGTTGTGGTCAGATAGGGGAACCAATTTCATTGGAGCTAAACCTGCCCTACAAGACTTACATACACATTTGGCTACCTTACGGGAAGTATCCATAGAGAACAAAGCCGCCAAGAATGGAACCGAGTGGGTATGGAACTTTCATCCGGCTGACGCACCTCATCGCAACGGGGCTGCGGAAGCTGCAGTCAAGCTCATTAAGAAGGCTCTCACTAGCCTTGGAGGGACGACAAGCTCACTCACCTGGGGTGAACTCCAAACCCTCTTCTACCAGGCAGCTAACCTCACCAATGAAAGGCCGATTGACGCCAGGGCACAAGAACAGGAAGACTCTGTAGAGTATCTGACTCCCAACACTCTGCTCCTCGGGAGGACCAGGCCAGGAGGAGATACAGGAGGAATTGACTTGTGCACCCATCCCTGGCGCCGTCTGAGAGCCATCCAGATTGGTGTGGATATGTTCTTGAAGAAGTGGAGTGAACTTGCCGGACCTAACCTCTTCGTTCGGTCAAAGTGGCACCAGACCCAAAGGAATGTAGCCATCGGTGACATTGTTTGGATTGCTGATCAAAACGCACTGCGAGGACAATTCCGGCTCGGACGGATCCAAGCTGTGTACCCTGACAAGAAAGGACTTGTAAGAGACGCAGACGTCAAGATGTGTGCAGGCTTCCCCACCGCCCTAATAGTTGGGCAACTTCAGAGGAACGCTCAGCAGTTGACGACAGTCATCCTACGGAAAAAAAAACAAACAAAAAAAAAAAAAAAAATTGAATATTATGTGGTGTAATGTTTGTCTGTGACCGCCTTAAATCGCATGATCAGTCGGTCAAGTGGGAGGTGTTAAGTTCACGTGATGATGTATTACGTTCACTACGGGTGTGGGAGGTTCACTTACCTAGATTGAAGCGTGGACGAGTAAAATCCAATTGGTGTGGGCGAGCACGGGATATAAGCGGGAGCGCGCATTAGTTTGGCATGTTGTAAGCAGGAGAGATACGCCACCGGTAAGTCTACCGCGAGCCGCAGGTTTAAGTTTGTTGCGTGTTTGCAGGCTCTGTGCTGCCGCTGTGTGCGTGCGGTGTTTGATGGCTCACTTTGCAAGGTTTGTGGGTTTAGTGGAGAGTGTTGGACTGCAACGATGTTTACTGTTTAACTGCTTGTATCGCGGTAAAATGTTTGAACCGTGGTATCTACACTGTCACGAGCGTACTTCCTGCTTGCGGTGCAGGCTGGGTAATGTAGTCGACCCTTTCACATAGACAATGCTTTGCTATACCCAGCGCTGGTATTTAAAACTACATTACGGTCCTGAATGTATGTTTGATGTGCTGCGGTGTTGCTTGTGTGTGTGGAGTCGTTTGCAATTGCATATTTCAGTCTAAACATTGATTGTACTGTGTATTGTTATAGTGCTTAACAATTGATTGTATTGTAATTTGGGAATGTATATTTATATTTCTTAGAATTTATAGTGTGTCATTGTGTGTGGCTATTTGTATTGTTATTTACACCGTGACCTTTCTGTTCTACAGGTTTATAACCTGTAAATTGTGGAGTACAAAGCGTATAAAGAAAATTAAATAAAGTTAATAAAAAACCACTGAGTTAGAACAACGTGTCCTCTCCTTGCGCCCCGTTCGGTGGGGAAAACCATAACGAACCGAACAATGTGTGTGTGTGTGTGCGTGTGCATGTGTGTGTGTGTGTGTGCGTGCGTTCCCCTCCCCCCTCCTCCTATACGTCTCTCTCTCTGCTAGAGTTAAATCCCCGCAGTAAAACAACGGCCACATTTCACCGCGTGTGTGTGTGTGTGTCTGATCGATATCCGGTGTTCCCCATTACGCCGCGAGACACAGCGGCAGCGGCGGCGGCGGCCGCCAGACGCGCTGCGTATATTTATTAAGAGGTGAGATTGATGGACGGACGGACGGTCGAGCCGATGAGCGCCACGCGGTCACGCGGTCCGGGTCGTCACGACGACGTGTAGACGCGCGGCGTGTGATGCCTCTCAGCAGGTGGGGGAGAAAACAACAGAAGCATAATAACAACGCCCGGACATGCAGACTGGGACGCACAGTGAGGGCGTCGATGGGCTCACGTGATATCGTTATCATGTGACGTGTGGAATCGACACGCAGGGCTGCACACGCTAAGATGTTTTGGGTTTGGTTGGTTAATTGGCGTTTGGCCAGGCGTGTTAAACTGTATATAAACCGCCGCTACAGTGCAGAGATTCAATAAGCCGAACCGACAGGAGGGCACTAAACGCTGCAGTTGTGTGTGTGCGTGTGGCGGTGTGCATGCGTGTGTGTGTGCGTGCCCTCAGTTGACCGGTAAAAACAGCGATGCGCTCTCCGTCTCGACCCCGGCGGACAGACAGGAAACAGATGATGTGGACTTCCTATGGGAAACTCTGATCTCACTTCCTGTGGACGTCTGCAGAGGGGTTTTAAATCAAACCGCACTTTCACTGACCGGCTCGCACGTACAGCGTGAGGACAGACCTGCGCCCGGCACCGGATCACCGAGAACCGCTTTGTCAGACTATGGAGACACACTCGAGGAAAATTGATTACATTAGCGACGCTTAAGGTTAGCATAGCGGCTGAAAGCGATGCTAAAGTGCGAGCTACACAACGGTCCGGCGGACATTAGCTCTGTCTGAGACCGGCTGTCTCACATGATTCACAAAGAAATCAATTTGCCTTCTTATTTGCCTACAGGGAAAGACGGGCTGCAGACTTGGAGAGGACACACACACACACACACACACACGCACACGCACACACACACACAGAGTAGCGGTAGAGAGAGGTGTGGAGGGGGAGAGCGAGAGCGTTTCATCTCTGATGAATATTTCTTTTTTTGGGGGGGAGGAATGGGAGCACATCACACAGGGCAGGCCAACACACATAAAACACTCCCCGACAACACACACGCACGCACGCACACACACACACACACACGTTTCTCTTCTACCCCACCATGGATACTGAAAAAAATGAACGTTTCCCAGGAGAGGTCATTCAAAGTCGTCTCCCTCCTTCGCCCGCGTCTCTGAAGCTGATTTAGTCCCGGCCCTGCGGAGGCCCATTCAGAACGGAGCAGCGTTGCATTAAAACTCCCTATTTGGGAAACGCGTGTCGGCTCCTTTCTTGTCATAAACCCCATTTAGTCCCACAAGATCATTTACCAAAAAGGATAATTTCACAGGTGCCTTAAAACGATGACGCAAATATTTTAATCTTTGTTTTGACGGCGCTGCTGCTGCTGCTGCTGCTACTATTTTCCGTCGGCTTTAGCAGAAGGCCCCCATGCAGCCCAACGCAGGGAAGGGAACAACCGGAGCAGGAAAAAAAAAAAAAAAACGCTTTTCAAATCCTAAATGAGTTGTTAAAAGGCTCGTTGAGCATCCGCACACACACACACACACACACACACACACACACACACACACACACACACACACACACACACACACACACACACACACACACACACACACACACACACACACACACACACACAGCCCGCTAGCAGCTGGTATGAATGAGAACCAATGAGAGGACAGACAGAAAAACACACATTGTATACACACACACACACACCCACACACACACATTAAACACACACACAAAGACAGCCTTGCACAGCGAGGGAGAGAGGGATGGAGGGAGAGGAGAGGACAAGTGTGAAAGAGATGCTGAGATATAGCACTTGAATATAAAAAGGTGTAGAGAGGAGTGCACAACATAACACACACACACACACACACACACACACACACACACACACACACACACACACACACACACACACACACACACACACACACACACACACACACACACACACACACACACACACACACACACACACACAGGCCATGTTTACTACGTCTGCTGCGATACAGACGTTAGCTAAAGTGAAGCGATGATAGCCTTCCCTGCTGGGGTGCTAAGGAGGTATAGGTAACACATTTACTGTACTAAACCATAAAATAACCACAATATGTCAGAGATTAATAGTGTGAGTCACGACTGATTCACACTATTCTCAGAGACATGAAACACATTGGCACACACACACCTGGAAGCAAGCCAACCAACCGGATCAGCTGAGATCACACTCGATTTTACCGATTTCTCAAATCCACATGAGCCGGGTTTAGAATTTGCAGCCGATTAATGAATTGCAAACGTACGCATTCAGTCATCGTCTCATCGTCACCCTTGGACTTGGCTTGGACTCTGGGGAGGGGGCGGGGCTTGGAGTCTAGGGGGGCGTGGCTTGGAGTATGGGGAGGAGGGGGTGGGGCTTAGAGCCGGAGACAACTCTCTCCAATATTGTGAGTTTGGACTGCAGTACCCATTCTAAACGCTCGGAGTCAGTGGTATATATTAATACCTTTAATCTTTAATACCTCTGTGTTTAACGGTCTCTACGTTAGCGGTGTAGCTACAAATGGCCTACGCCGTCGCCGTCGCGTGACGCAGAACCATAAACACTGGCGCCGACGACGTCGAGACCCGCGGTGGACGCAGAAGTATAATTCACAGGTTTTATTCGTACCTTTTGTGCCGCCGCAGACGGCAGGTTTAGCTCCTGATCCACGGCTCCGCTTCTGGATTTGAATTAAATGTCAGAAATCCCCAAAACGCGTTGAAGACGAACAACCTGCAGTCCCGCGCATTACTTCGGACGGTCGAAGCCGATATTACAACACCGGTCACACACTGTGGCAGGAAACATTTTCTACCAGTGAAACAAATGGGCTTACAAAATAAAAATCGCTTGTCGAGGTAAAATCAATAGCTGGAATCACTGGAACCCGATGTGGACAGAGTGGACCGCTCGCCGTCCCGAAACACAACGCTAGGCCACCGCTGACGTGTGTGTGTGTGTGTGTGTGTGTGTGTATGTGTGTATATATGTGTGTGTATACGTGTGTGTGTGAAAAGCAGTTAAAGATGAAAAACATTGCGTCTTACTTTAGAGGAACCGGGATGACATCATGTCGGGATCACAGAAAATACAAGCGATAAAGGACGAAGGCGGCAACTGAAAATGTCTTAAAATGTCTTCGTAACTCTTATTACTCATGACTTATGAATGAGTGAATTTGTCAATACATCAGGCGGTAGCGGGAGGCGGTGAACGAGTGCGGCGGCGGCGCGTCGGCGTGGGCCGGGAGGAGGTCCTGACAGACGAGCGGCTGGTGATCTGTGAGTAATTAGACGAAGCGCAGAACACAGGGCTTGCGGTCCTCATCACCGCACCGTCGCAGTGTGTTTCATGCACCGCTGCGCCGCTGGAGACGGGGGGGTGGGGGGGGCGTGGGGTGGGGGTGGGGGGGGGCGTGGGGTGGGGGGGGGGGGGGGGACATTCAGTCAATACAGCTCTCATGTCAGAGAGCAGAATAGTTGGCTCCGAAGAAGAGGGATTTTTAACTTCCAATCAATAATAGGGAGCTGTTTTTCTGCATTTAATGTGTTGATGAAATGGTGTGTGTGTGTGTGTGTGTGTGTGTGTGTGCAAACATGTAATGCAGAGATAAACATACATGAGTGTGTGTGTGTGTGTGTGTGTGTGTGTGTGTGTGCATGCGTGTCCTCAATGAAGTGATGACCTCACTGTGAGCAACATCCACCTCATCCTAGCGTCGCCCAGCGCCACGCCGCTTGATTAGCTTCCTCATCGCCATCAGCCCCCCCCCCGCGTGAGGCCGGACGTGTGACAGGGCGCACAAACTTTGCGGCGAGACGGAGACAGACGGGAATATCATGACTCATTCCCCCCCCCCCCCCCCCCCCGTCGGATGACGTCATGGTACGCTCCCTACAGACTACACCACCTCTATAGTGTAGGACTCTGGTACGCTCCCTATAGACTACACCACCTCTATAGTGTAGGACTCTGGTACGCTCCCTATAGACTACACCACCTCTATAGTCTAGGACTCTGGTACGCTCCCTATAGACTACACCACCTCTATAGTGTAGGACTCTGGTACGCTCCCTATAGACTACACCACGTCTATAGTCTAGGACTCTGGTACGCTCCCTATAGACTACACCACCTCTATAGTGTAGGACTCTGGTACGCTCCCTATAGACTACACCACGTCTATAGTCTAGGACTCTGGTACGCTCCCTATAGACTACACCACCTCTATAGTCTAGGACTCTGGTACGCTCCCTATAGACTACACCACGTCTATAGTCTAGGACTCTGGTACGCTCCCTATAGACTACACCACCTCTATAGTCTAGGACTCTGGTACACTCCCTATAGACTACACAACCTCTATAGTCCAGGACTCTGGTAGACTACACCACCTCTATAGTCTAGGACTCTGGTACGCTCCCTATAGACTACACCACCTCTATAGTGTAGGACTCTGGTACGCTCCCTATAGACTACACCACCTCTATAGTCTAGGACTCTGGTACGCTCCCTATAGACTACACCACGTCTATAGTCTAGGACTCTGGTAGACTACACCACCTCTATAGTGTAGGACTCTGGTACGCTCCCTATAGACTACACCACCTCTATAGTGTAGGACTCTGGTACGCTCCCTATAGACTACACCACCTCTATAGTGTAGGACTCTGGTACGCTCCCTATAGACTACACCACCTCTATAGTCTAGGACTCTGGTACGCTCCCTATAGACTACACAACCTCTATAGTCTAGGACTCTGGTAGACTACACCACCTCTATAGTCTAGGACTCTGGTAGACTACACCACCTCTGTAGTCTAGGACTCTGGTAGACTACACCACCTCTATAGTCTAGGACTCTGGTAGACTACACCACCTCTGTAGTCTAGGACTCTGGTAGACTACACCACCTCTATAGTCTAGGACTCTGGTAGACTACACCACCTCTATAGTCTAGGACTCTGGTAGACTACACCACCTCTATAGTCTAGGACTCTGGTAGACTACACCACCTCTATAGTCTAGGACTCTGGTACGCTCCCTATAGACTACACCACCTCTATAGTCTAGGACTCTGGTACGCTCCCTATAAACTACACAACCTCTAGTCTAGGTCTAGGACTCTGGTAGACTACACCACCTCTATAGTCTAGGACTCTGGTAGACTACACCACCTCTATAGTGTAGGACTATAGAGGTGGTGTAGCTTCCCCCCTTCGCATGGCGTGCTGACTCACACCGCTTGTGTAAATGGGGCCAATCGTTTGTCAAGCAGCTCTTCAGTACGGCGCGTTGGCAGACCGCTGAGGGGGCGGAGCTACTGGGGGGTAAACAGCGGAGCACACTTGGACGCCGCGCCAAGTGTGTGTGTGTGTGTAACGACCTCGTCCCGTAACAGCCTTACGTGTTTTCCGCGGGCGCCAAGCCAGCCGAATAGTCAACTAGTGGGAAATGAGCGGTTCGGTCGCTGGTTAACGACTAGTTAGTGACTTGATGGCTATGAAAACGTAGCAATAGCAGACTAACTAGTTTGGTGGCCAACTCTGCCGTGTTGGGAAGTGCTCAGGTGAAGCGAGCGCAGACCCGAGACAGACAGACAGACAGACAGACAGACAGACACACCCACCAGGAAAACACACGATGATGTCACCATCGGTTCACACACTGTCGAGTTTGATCATCGAAAATAACATCCAAGTGGAATCAA
>JAOPHQ010006135.1:0-10000 GCA_030340625.1 Merluccius polli
TTATCTCACAAGTGGACTTTGGGGTTGTTTTTTCTCCTCCTGGCTAAAAAGTGCCAAGTTGTCTTTGAGAAAGACTTGGAAACCCCTAACTGTTCCCAGAGAGCTCATCGCCTCTCCTGGCTGACACCGCCATCAGTCTACTGATGTGTGTGTGTGTGTGTGTGTGTGTGTGTGAGAGAGAGAGAGAGAGAGAGAGAGAGAGAGAGAGAGAAGAAAGAAAGAGAGACACAGAGAGAGACAGAGAGATAGCATGAATCAGAGTGTCTTGCATGTGTGTATGGGTCTCTTTGTGCGTGCTTGTGTGTGTGTGTGTGTGTGTGTGTGTATGCAGGCATGCTTGTGTGTTGCCTGCGTGCATGTAGCGTGTGTGCGCCTCTTTGCCCGTGCATGCGGCAGCTCAATGAAAGACATCATTGTTAAGTGCTTTGAGTGGCCGTAGCGGCTTTAAAACCGCTATAAATGTCCATTTAGTGTCTGAGATACTGCAGAGCGCGGCTCTGTTTTGAATTTGAATCATAATTATTATCGACGTTAGTCTGTGGTGTCTTCAATTGATCAGGGAGGTCGTCCCTCGAACGCGGCGTCCCACGCCTCCGCCTGGATCCTAAACTCCCTCGGCAGTATTTCGTTTTTTCTTATTTCCCGCAGGCAGGGTGTGTACACTCCCTCTCCTCCTCCTCCTCCTCCTCCTCCTCCCGTAGATCAAGCAAGACTCCCAGCAGCATCGGGGGTTCGGTAACGACATTAGTCACCATGCATTGTTGCTCCTCGCTCGGGTTTTTGCGTCTAATGTTTGGATCATGTCGAGCAGCCACTCCATCATAGAGCACCGCCACTGCCGCCGCCCCGCCACCGCCGCCAGCCGCCAGCTGAGAAACTCCAGTGCTCATGTTTGAGGAGAAAGAGCAGCCATTTACTCTCCCTGTCAGACTTATATATTATAGTATTCCCAGAAAGAAAAAAAGGCCTGTGTGTGTCTGAAATGTGTGGGAATGCGAACACGATCCACAAACTCAGATCCCCGGTGAGACAACAGTTTCACCGGGGATCTGTTCCAGAAATCTGGTTTTCCAAATTAGTCTTCCCATTAGTCTAAGAAATGATGTTTTGGTTCCGGATACAAACATTGGGGTAAACCCAGGACAAACACTTCGAGAGAGGGCCTTGTAGATGGGGGGACTGAAACGATGACAGTTCGCGCGTGATCGCGATCTCGCCAGCCTGGCGAGCGGAGCGCAAGATGAACGCCAACACATGAGGCAACAGACTGCCAGCACTTTCCAGTCATTGCGCGGACGCCAACGACAATTTTTGTCGGCATTGTAGTCGACATATTTCCAAACGCGCTTGGAGACATCTTCAGAAAGGTCTACACGAAAGTCGCGGAGACGGGTTGTCGTCGCCGGATACATCCGAAACCGGTAATCTGAGCGTGGACCGCTTGAAAGGCGCGCGGTGTGTCACATGGACACGAAGACGAACGTCGCTGCGATCGCGGAGCCCCGCGATCGGTGGAGCGGCTTTTGATTGTCCCGCCCTCAAACACGGAATCAATGTTTCATATTGTTTACAGGCGTGCCTCCGGAGCGGATCTAGGTGCGATCCGTTACGCTGACTTCGGCCGGAGTGGTAAAAACGGTGACGGTCGTTCCTCTTCTCCTTCGCCGTTTGTCAGAAAGCTGAAGGTTTGCTTACGTTTCAGGGGAGCGATGGCGTTGTTATAGAGGTGTGCGTCAACCGTTTTTTTTTGTACCGTGTGGCTGTGTCCGAAATCACTCACTAGTACTCACTAGTGAGTTCGCCATTTTGCGGTGCCGTCCGAATGTATGGTGAGAATCGTTATACCCTATGTAGTGGACGCATCATATCCCACAATGCATTGCGCACAACCCGATGGTCGCTAAAGATTCACTATATGCCATCATGCATTGCACTGAAAGCAAAATGGCGGACGGACGAGAGGAGAGCACATCCCTAGATAGTGAGTAGTGAGTCCTCTATATAGTCCTCTACATAGACCTCCCTAGATAGTGAGTAGGGAGTAGTGAGTCCTCTATATAGTCCTCTACATAGACCTCCCTAGATAGTGAGTAGGGAGTAGTGAGTCCTCTATATAGTCCTCTACATAGACCTCCCTAGATAGTGAGTAGTGAGCTCTATATAGTCCTCTACATAGACCTCCCTAGATAGTGAGTAGGGAGTAGTGAGTCCTCTATGTAGTCCTCTACATAGACCTCCCTAGATAGTGAGTAGGGAGTAGTGAGCTCTATATAGTCCTCTACATAGACCTCCCTAGATAGTGAGTAGGGAGTAGTGAGCTCTATATAGTCCTCTACATAGACCTCCCTAGATAGTGAGTAGGGAGTAGTGAGCTCACTATATAGTCCTCTACATAGACCTCCCTAGATAGTGAGTAGGGAGTAGTGAGTCCTCTATATAGTCCTCTACATAGACCTCCCTAGATAGTGAGTAGGGAGTAGTGAGTCCTCTATATAGTCCTCTACATAGACCTCCCTAGATAGTGAGTAGGGAGTAGTGAGTCCTCTATGTAGTCCTCTACATAGACCTCCCTAGATAGTGAGTAGGGACTAGTGAGCTCTATATAGACCTCTACATAGACCTCCCTAGATAGTGAGTAGGGAGTAGTGAGTCTCTATATAGTCCTCTACATAGACCTCCCTAGATAGTGAGTATGGAGTAGTGAGTCCTCTATAGTAGTCCTCTACATAGACCTCCCTAGATAGTGAGTAGGGAGTAGTGAGCTCTATGTTGTCCTCTACATAGACCTCCCTAGATAGTGAGTAGGGAGTAGTGAGTCCTCTATGTAGTCCTCTACATAGACCTCCCTAGATAGTGAGTAGGGAGTAGTGAGCTCTATATAGTCCTCTACATAGACCTCCCTAGATAGGGAGTAGGGAGCAAGTGAGTCCTCTATATAGTCCCCTACATAGTCCTCCCTAGATAGTGAGTAGGGAGTAGTGAGTCCTCTATATAGTCCCCTACATAGTCCTCCCTAGATAGTGAGTAGGGAGTAGTGAGCTCTATATAGTCCTCTACATAACCTCCCTAGATAGTGAGTAGGGAGTAGTGATCTCTATATAGTCCCCTACATTGAGCTCCTAGATAGTGAGTAGGGAGTAGTGAGCTCTATATAGTCCTCCACATAGACCTCCCTAGATAGTGGAGTAGGGAGTAGTGGAGCTGCTATATAGTCCCGCTACATAGACCTCCCTAGATAGTGATAGGGAGTAGTGAGCCTCTATTAGTCCTCTACATAGGACCTCCCTAGATAGTGATAGGAGGAGTGAGCTCTATATAGTCCTCTACATAGACCTCCCTAGATAGTGAGTAGGGGAGTAGTGAGCTCTATATAGTCCTCTACATAGACCTAGATAGTAGGGTAGTGAGCTCTATATAGTCTCCTCTACATAGATAGTGAGTAGGGAGTAGTGAGCTCTATATATAGTCCTCTACATAGACTCCCTAGATAGTGAGTAGGGAGTAGTGAGCTCTATATAGTCCACTACATAGATAGTGAGTAGGAGTAGTGAGCTCTATATAGTCCTCTACATAATAGTGAGTAGGGAGTAGTGAGCTCTATATAGTCCTCTACATAGACCTCCCTAGATAGTGAGTAGTGAGCTCTATATAGTCCTCTATAGACTCCCTAGATAGTGAGTAGGGAGTAGTGAGCTCTATATAGTCCTCTACATAGTGCCCCTAGATAGTGAGTAGGGAGTGGCAGCTCTATATAGTCCTCTACATAGACTCCCTAATAGTGGTAGGGATAGTGAATGAGTGAATGATTTTGGACACAGCTTTAGTATATAGTCTGTGGAGTGTCCCAAACAGTGTCGAGGTTAAAAAAGTAGATATTGGTATATCGTATGCATTTGTAGGGCACAGGATCGTGGGATATTTGGACCAACGAAGAAACTCTATGCTGCCTTCAAAGCCTGCCTGTAGTCGGAGGCACCTCAGCAAGCAGCATTTTTTGTAAATATTCAGGGAGACAGACTTGATGCCTCCCTGCCGTTTGAATGGATAGGCACGTTTCAGCCGTTTGGGACACAGCCACTCTTTCCCCCCTCTCTGTTTCCCCCCTCTGTGCCAGTTTGTCTTTGTACCCAGTTCAAGCGCTCCAGCTATTACTCTCTAGAGTTTAGTGTTCGTGTTTTTTGATCTCCGCTAGTTTTTCCCCGAGTACGCCTTTGTCTTCTCCTTGCCCATTTGTCTGCCTGATCTCCTGATATTACCCTGTACCAAACCTTTTTTCCAAGTAATGACTATTTTGGATCAAGAATCTGCCTCTGAGTCTGCAACTTAGTTCTCTTACCAAGTTTGCTGCACCTGCTGTTACACTTCACATAAACACAGAGCCATTTTGAGAAGATGTATTAAGTGTATGTATTAAGTATATAAACGCTTAGACATAGACATTAGACGTTTCTGAATGAGGTCTCTTGAGT
Organism: Merluccius polli; assembly: GCA_030340625.1. Taxonomy (NCBI): domain Eukaryota; kingdom Metazoa; phylum Chordata; class Actinopteri; order Gadiformes; family Merlucciidae; genus Merluccius; species Merluccius polli. The sequence continues at coordinate 4,470 of JAOPHQ010006135.1, forward strand.
AGAGTGATTGTTGGGCAAAGCCTGGCTTTACCTTATGCGTACTGGACCTGAGTAGGACTGAGAGAGTTATTAGGTGTAGGTGTCTTGAGTGTCACTGGAGCACACTTCCCCAGTATAGAGATTGCAGTGAAGTGAAAGACCACAGAGGAAGGAGGGCACCATTTCTCCCTCCCCCTTTACCCCACCTCCTCTACACCGCCCAGTACTCCCTCGTACCCTGCTGTCTGTTCACTCAACTACAGTAAACCCCCCACCACCACCACCACCACCTCCCCTACTGCCATCATCTCACCCCTCGTCAGAGAGAGAGAGAGAGAGAGAGAGAGGGAACAATAGAACAAAACAAAATGGCAGCAGCGGAGAAGAGATGTCAGCGTGAAATGGTGCGTGTTATCCATCCACAACAGACGGCACCACCGGGCTGACAGTGGGCGCGCGGGCTGTCTGGTCCGCATGGAGGAGAGAAGGTTTGAGTGGGGCGAATAAATGGAATTGTTTCAATTTCACCACACACACACACGATCACATACACACACACACACACACACACGCACACATATAACACAGACACTCTCTTTCTCCCGCTCGCATACACCCACGCACACTACCCCCTAGAAAAACCCAATAGAGACTCCAGGGAGGAAGCATGGAGTTTGTGAAATATGGAAAGAAGGCAAAATTATTCCCAAAAAAGAAAGCTGAAGCACTGAGGAAAGAAAGAGGAGAGAGAGAGAGAGAGAGAGAGAGAGAGATAAAAAAAAAGACAGAGAAGAAGTAAAGAAAAAATGAGAGAGTGAGATGAGAGAGAGAGATAGGGAGTGGAGAGAGATGGAAAGGACAGAGACATAGAGGGGGAGAGGCCAAAGGAAAAAAACAGAGGAGAAAGAAGGCAATAGGGAGGGGAAGAGAGAGATAGGAAAGGAAAGGAAGGAGGGAGAGAGGAGCTAGGAAAGAGAGAGAGTTGCCGTCTTTCCCACCTCGGGGTTTAGCCTGCTAAAAGCTATCTGTTCCCCTAGTGACGAAGTGAGGTTGGAACGAAATAGCTTACCCCCGCCTTTTTTACACACACACACACACACACACACGCTCACACGCGCACACACAGACACAAACACACACACAAATACACGCATACACACACACACACACACACACTCACACTACACACCAACATCCACACAGTAACACATGTGCACTCACACATCCTGCCTAGATACAGCAGATCCCTCAAATCCATTTTTTTCACTTACAGCGTGCTGGGATGCAGGCGATTAGTGAACCTGCTAGCAACACACTGGCCAACGTTGAAGAGCCTAGACCACTGGGTGGGTTTGACTGAGCTGGTTAGCCTGGGTGATGTAGCACATGATGCTGACACTGAGGCGCCTCCCTGTTTTAATATTTGTCGCGACTGCCAACTGACGGGTTTATAGTGAACCTACACCAATCTATTGGCATTGTGGTGCTGCCTCGTACCGTGAAGGCAACCAAAAATTAAAAATCAATTGCTATTTCTCCAACTTCCTCTTCATCAAAGCGAGCGGTAACCCAACTCCCTCTAGCTTTAATATACCGGAAGAGGTCAAATTTGGATTTGTGAATATCAGAGCGCTCTCAACTAAATGGACTGACTGCATTTTTATATAGCGGGGAGGGGGAGGATCGAGGTGGAGGAGGGAGGGGAGGATCGTGGGTGGAGGGATCGAGGATGGAGTAGGGAGTGGGTGGAGGTCGGGTGGGGGGGAAACCGGGACTGGAGCTCTCATTGCTCAAACCAGGTGTTGCTTTAATACCCTTCCTTGTCGAGAAGAGGTGTCTGTGTGTGGTGCTGGTGTGCGGTGTGTGTGTGTGTGTGTGTGTGTGTGTGGTGTGTGTGTGTGTGTGTGTGGGGGGTGGGGGGGCGTTGAGAAGCTCAATTTTCTTGTCCTTCTCCTTCTTTCATTTCCTCTTCTTACTCTCGTCAGGGTGGTGCCGCACCGCCCGGTTCCTCTCTTTAAGGCAGAGCCAATTTCATCTCCACTTTGTAACATATGGCGTCTCCCCCCCCCCCACCTTTTCTTTCCAGAGGCGTGCCTGTCGCTGGCGTGCACACCCACACACACACACACACACACACATATCACAGCACACAACCACACACACACCACACACACGTACACATGCACTCACACACAACACGCACACACCGCACAAACATGCACGCACGCACACACCACACGCACACACACACACCAAAAAGCACTAATACACAAAAAAAGGGGGCACTTTCTCAATATATTCCGCTCTAGCTATTACCGGGACTCATGAAAGATTAAAGCTCGTCGAGGAAGGCTTCAGGGGACTCCAGTACACCGCAGCATGGAGGTGTACGTTCAGACTGGGAGGAGGAAGCGGCGGCAATACGGTGTTCTTCCGTCGTACGCACACAGCCAGCCCACGCCACACACTCCCACATATGGCGGGTGAAATCTCCTTGTGGCTGACAGGCTCGTGTGCTTTTGACTCATGATGTTCATATTCGGCGTGGAGCCGTCGCCATCACGCCCCTCTAAACACCGGCAGCACCGCCACGGCACCCCCCCCACACGGTGATAAATATGAGTAATAAGGGTCATTTGTGAGGCGTGAGGGGATGGTCTCGTGTTTTTTTGGTTGTTGTTTTTTTTTTCATTTCAACGGGAGACAGAGACGGATATTGATCGGCTTCGGGGGTAAGACGTCCCCTCCCAGGTGCCCATCCATCAAGCCGGTAACACATCAGGGATCGTGTAGCTGTGCCATGCCCCCCCCCCCCCCCCTCCTCCACACACACCTCCCCACCCCTGGCCGTGGGGCATGATGGAATTATACCTCGGCATGAGCGGGGTGCACCCCACCCATTGTGTGGCCCCTTGTGGATATCAGACCATGTGGAAGATAGATTTATTTTTTTGTGCTCTCCGATAATATTTAATGATTATAACATGGGGTCACAGATCATGTGATACAGAAATTACCTACTTTTGCATTTTTTTTTTCCTACATGCAAATGTACTATTATGGTGGTATTAATATTCATGCCAAGTGGTCCCAATCATGAGATTTCTGTTTAAATGACAGTATGGGTCTGCAGATTGATTTTTATAACCGACAGACACATTAAAGCAGACACAAATAAACACAATAACACACATCCTCCTGAGACAGAGGCAGAGATTGCTTATTGGTGACTAGTATTGCAGCAGCATTGAATGGGGGGGGGTATTCTGGGTCTATGTGGAGAGAGAGAGAGAGAGTGAAGAGAGAGAAAGAGAGAAGAGAGAGAGAGAGAGAGAGAGAGAGAGAGAGAAGAGAGAGAGAGAGAAGAGAGAGAGAGAGAGAGAGAGAGAGAGAGAGAGGAGGGAGGAGGAGGAGAGAGGGAGAGAGAGAGAGAGAGATGAAGGTGGAAATAGCTGATATTTTTACCGCATCATCAGCTGGAAGCACATGCGCCACAAGTCTCCTGGATGTTCCATCAAATCTGCCTCACAGGTGGCAGAAATGTGTGTGTGTGTGCGTTTATGTATAGAAGTGGTTGTATAGGTTTGAGTGTATATCAGCATTTGTGTTGTTGTGTGTGTGTGCCTGTGTCGTGCCTCCCAGTGGGACACAGGATCTCCGTATCGTGTGCCTGCTGATCTGAAGAAATGGACAAAGCTCACAGGTATAGGCTTGACGGGTGCCCTGAGCTGTGACCAGAGACAGGCCTCCTTCCTAGCCCCTGTCCTGGAGCACACGCTGTTCCCGCGTAGAGGAGACACGGCCTGGGCTGTCCCACAGCAGAGATACAGCCTCTCTGGAGCTGGAAAAACAAAGAGGCTCCCAGCTCCATGGATACCGGAACCATGTTACCAAGAGAGAACACCGTTAAATGTAATTTGCAATAATCACGTTTGGGAAAATTGACAGGAAGCTGTTAGGATAGAAAGTAGTGTTAGGAAAATTAGGATAGGATAAACACATTGAAACATAGAAAAAAAAAAACAAATGAAGGTTTTTTTTTTTTTCCTTTTGCAATTATGCGTCAGAGATGAACAGGCCCGCTCGCAGCACTCTGACAAACACACACACACACACACACACACACACACAAACATAATAATAATCCACCCCACACACACTCGCATAATACACCCAATCAACCACCGGCTCCTCACTCCGCACCGTTGAGGCTGTCCAGCGCGAGCGTTGTCTGCGAGGGCACGCAGCACCGTCAGGGAAAGCTGAACCGCTTGGCCTCCGACCTTCATGGGAGCGCTGAACAGGTTCTTCTCCGGTCCCCGGACCAGTATGGTCTGGATCGGCTTCTTCGCCGTGGCTTCAGCCCTGGCTGACTCTGACCCACACCCAGGGGCGCCGCTAGAGATTTGGGCCCTATGAAAGTAATTAAATATTTCCCCGACCCCCCCCCCGCCCCTCTCCATTATTAGTGTGCTTCTGGGGCCCTCTGTCAGTGCTAAGGGGCCCCCTTGGATCGGCCTATCTTCCCCCCCCCCCATTCGGCATCCGCACTGCACACTACCCCTGGATACCCACCCCCCACTCTCGACACACTTACACACACAACACACCGTCCACCATTGACAAAACATCTCTCACTCAGCCCGCTGAGTCCCAGCATTTCTGACTCGGCGCGGTGCGGACTGCTTGAACCAGCTATCAAACACACACACTCCACAATGTCAAACTGCATTGAGTTGCCTCTGTACTTGCATTTTGTCATTGTGCAATGACAATAAAGTTGAAATCTAATCTAATCATGCAATCTACGGAAATAGATTTTGTGTGCAGGTAATAGCATTTCAATCGAATACATCTGCAGTCTGTGTTGGGTTGCGTCTGTGTAAAATATTTCACTGGTCTGCCCGTGACACTGACACCAAAACAGGTGTATACGCAGCTTGTACACTTTAGAGTGGCAACGGATTCCATATTGTGTTAAATCTATCAAGCTCTTGGTCCTTTTTCACATCCTGTGCTCCCACCTAAGAAAACAAGTTGTTAACATCACAGCCCCTCAGTGTTTCCCATCGTCCGAGGGCAGCCGCAGAAACAGTTTATTTGCAAGTCACACTCATACAAACACACACTCACACACACACACACACACGCATCCATGTAGTCGAACAAACACACAAACACACACACACGCACATCCATGTAGTCGAACAAACACACACACACACACACATACGAATTGTCATGGCAATTTCTGCTTAAAGTACTGTGTCAAGGTTAAGATGAGACTTGAAGATGAGAATGAAGGTTTTAATGCTCGCAAGCAGGAGTCTAATCGAGTGAGCCCTGAACAACAGGGTTTACAGGGTATTTATCAGGGCGTTTTGCAGCATGGTTTTATCTTGGGATATGAGCAGAGGTCAGGTCGCCTTGTTTTCATCTTTGGAGTATTGTTACACAGAGTAGCTGGTCTTGGGCTGTGCCCACATCAGGCCTGCGGATAGTTCACATTCTGTTTCTCTCAGAAACAGAATCAGCCTCCTGCCCGTTGAATA
>JAOPHQ010006135.1:12500-28635 GCA_030340625.1 Merluccius polli
TATCAGCCAAAACAGTGAAGGCATCAATATTCATCAACAAAAACATGAACATTGTACTACATCAAAACACATTTAGTCATCCAATCACTGCAAGTATTTCACCTAGTACCCACACGCACACATGCATACACACACACGCACACACATTTCAAACAAACTAAGAAAAATGACCACACACAGACACATTAAAAAGAAAGACACACGCACACACACATAGAACCCCCCCCCCCCCACACACACACACACACACACACACACACACACACGCACTGAGAAATGAGCTCACACACACAAACCGGCTGAGGTGTCAGCCTTTATTTATGCACATCCCCAATCACGCCTCCGTACCGATGCAGGGACATATATTGTTCTTCCTGTGTCTGCACATGGGGAGGGCTGATTGAACCGTGCTCCAAAGTGATATATAAAGCAGTAAATGTGCAGGTTGAGGGACAGGGCCGTGTGTCTCGCAAGTGAGGAGAAGCAGAGACAGAGGAACTGTTATTTATAGAGGCAGTGACACTTTTTCTCTTTCCAGCACTGGAGAAGACGGGGAGAGCTCACACACGACACACAAGGTACCTGTGCACCTGAATAAATACAGACAGAGACACACACATACATACACGCACATGCATGCATGCATGCGCACACACACACACACACACACACACATGTGCAAATGCACACATACACACGTGCATGCACGCACACATATGCACACATGGCTGGAACAGCCTGTGTGGAGATGTTGGATGGGGAAAGTTTCTCTTCAGAAGATAAATCGGGAATGACGAGATACACACGTGCACACACACACACACACATATGCACACACTTGTGTGAAGGTGCATACCTTCACACAAGTGTGACGACCTTATTGCACTCAACATGTAGCATGGCACAGAAAGCCAGCCTGAATCACTCGAAGCAACTCAACATCAACATCATCTCCCCAGGTCCTCAACCAGTCAGCTGCCCTCTGCCTGGAAGGCCTCGCTCCCCATGTCTTCCCCAACGTCTACGACCAAACAAGGGTGATCCTGCTCACGCGGGCTTTTATTTCAGCACGCCGGGCGAGCGGCTACTAATTAACTTGAAATAAACACCTCCTCATCCGGAGAATCCATCAGCACCTCCTCCTTGGCCAACCGACTGCACAGAGAGCAGCTGCCAGAGCCAAGGCTGACGGGGGCGCCTCCGAGATCAGACTCACGCCACACATATTAAGACCTCGTATCGACAGGGTGGAGGGAGGAAGGGGGCCATGGGAGCGTCTGGCCATGAGAAGATGATTGATGTGTTTCTGTGGCAGCGGCTAGCAACGAGACGGAGAGAGGAAGAGGAAGAGAGAGAGCGAGCGACAGAGAGAGAGAGAGAGAGAGAGCAATCAGTTTACGAGACGCACAAAACACAAGACATATTGCTTGACTGGTGTTAATAAGTATGGTATATATATACATATATATATTATATATGATTGAATGTGTACAGAGCGCGCAGATGGGAAATGTGGACACACTCGGGCGATTCCGCGCACAACAGCTTGAAGCGTTGAGTAATAACGCGTTCATTTGGCTGCGCTTGTGAGAGAGCGAGGTGGTGCCTAATAGCACTTTAGATGACCGTTAATATTTAGTATTCAACAGACTGTGCGCAGCCCCTCGGATTAATTATTCACTGAAACCATTAGGATCGTCTGATCCGCGTCACGGTGCCTATGCAGAATGGACAGCCCGCGCCGCCTTGCTATAATTACAACCATTTGTTATTGATGTTTGCTCCGTGTCACGGGATGGAGCATGCAATATTAATACGTCGAGGGGGGAATTCAATCAGGACCCTAGCGACCGGAAGACGACATATTGTAGGACTGTCGTTTCTCTTAGGCAGGTTTGTCATACCACTATAAATTCATTCGGGCTACATGCATTGGAGGAGCTCTCCGACGATGATGATTTTTTTATTCATTCCTTTCATTTTCCCGTGCATGTGTTTACCTGAGGGCATCCCCTTGGTTGAAATACACAAAACATGTCGTTTTGAATTGTTCTGATAAATATTAAAGTAGAGAGGAGCCCAAAGGACCTGGGTGAGCCAGGATGTATCATCAAACAGAGAGAGAGAGAGAGAGAGAGAGAGAGAGAGAGAGAGAGAGAGAGACTTATTGTCCATGGTTTGAGCAGTGTGTCTTATCGGCTAGTCTGTATCCTTGGAGAAAGGCCTTAACTTTTGGCCACAAAGTCAGCACCCTAAGGCTGGCAGATGAAAGGACACAAAGTTATTTCAGCTTTCTGCTATAACTACTTTGCTATTACCGATTATTTGTGTATTTTTGCAATTGTGTGTGTGTGTGTGTGTGTGTGTGTTTGTGCGCAAGTGAGAACAATGAAATAAACACACAAAGTGCAGCAGTACATTTAATAAGCGAGCGGTGGAGAGGATGAAAGCAGGGGATAGAAGGAGAAGGACGGTAGGCCAGCGCTGTGCTTCTATTACCACGGAGGAAGGAGAGACGCAGTCTCAGCGTCCCCCCAGTGTCCTCCCAGAGACGCCCAACGCCACAATTTCACTTCACGGGCCTCGATCTGGCAACACAATGCTGGAATAATGGAATAATAATTAGTGTATTCTCCTGTCAGAGCCCCCCCCCCCCCCCCCCCCCCGCGCAGATGAAAGACACCTTGATGAAGAGAAGAAATGAAAAATTGTATGTGTGTGTGTGTCTATACACACACACATACAGAGAAAAGAAAGGGGGGGGCGGGGTTGTATCATTCTGTGTCTGGTCTTGTTGCGTCTGGTGCTGGAGGTAATTCTGTATCGTGTTCCACTGAGTGTGTCCTGGTTTTCATGTCTGGTCGGGTTAATTGCTTTGTCTTAAGCTCTTATGAAATACAGAGCCCACTGCCAAGATTTGGCCATCGAGTTATCATGAAGAAACTTGCAGAGCAGGTGAACGGTTATTGTGTTTGCAGCCGTTATGGGTTTTTAGAAAGCAGACTACATTGAGACTAAAAACCTAGATTACAGTGAAAGCCATTGAAAGCACTTTACTTACCCCACTCTATGTCCTCAAAACTAAATCTTAAAAAGTGAACTAGACAGAGGACATTATTTACAATTGCAAGACATTACACAATAGTATACGACTTTCTTTGGATACACACACCAAAGCATAATGTCTTGTCATATGTTGTATGTAGTATCATTAACATTCACATGCAGAGGAATTTGCATGTAGTTTTTCAGTGTTCATTGTTTGTTGTTGTTTTTTAAACTACGATTATGAACAGTACGACTACACTGTTTTATTCCCAAAAAATAATGTGTTTACTGTATACATTACATATGGTCCTCATTAGGCATTTTCACCAAAGTGGGGAACAGCAAAACAAAGAGTGAATAAGGACCACTTTGTAGGACTTTCACACAACTGATGAAACACAGACGTTGCTAATGAATCCACTCCACTGCCAGCGCTCGCATTGTTCCTCTATTAATAGACCAGGAAACAGGTGAAGAAACATCAAAAAGGCTTTCGACGGTTGGCCTTCACATGTCTGTTGGTGAAGACTTAGTGTGGACGCATTGTATTCCAAAGTCACTGGCTTTGTGTGCTGTGTTGTAATTAACATGGCTCAATACAAAGGTTTACCCTCGCCGTGATAAATAGCACTGGCTTTATCTCACACTCTCCCAGCGACTCATTTAATCAACAGGGAAAATTGACGTTTTTCTTTTGTTTTGTTTTTTTTTCCTGGGTTCTTTCTGAATAGGACTTTCGATTACTCTCTCTCCCTCGTGAGGGAGGGAGGGGGAGGGGGGGTGGGATAAACCCAGCGGAGAGGAGGGGGAGAGAGAGAGGGGGGGGGGGGGGGTGCGGTCAGATGACCTTGGAAACCACGACAACGCTGTGACCTTGACTACAGCAACGCAGAAGGGATCCAGGAGGCAGAGGTGCTCGGTCACGCGGTGCTCCATGCCTTCATGTTGTAAAAGTCTGAAGACCTCTCTTTGACTTCCTGCAAAGTGTATTGACTTTATATTGCATTTCACTGCACTCTTGTTTATTTGATTTTGGGTTTGAATGTACTCATAAGCCCTCCGTAGATGGCTTTAGCATGATATGAAGCCTTAATGCCAAATGACTATATGCCCCCGTAAAGATTATCACGGAAAAAAAGAAGCTTGTTAAAAAGCATAGCGTTTTTTTATTCATTATTTATTCACCAAATGTGCGTGTCAAGGTTATCAAAGGCTCCTTGCATGATTTTCTAAACAACAGGATACAGTATTACTAATATCAAAATATGGCAAACTAGCACTTTAATTAAAATAACTATGTGTAGGATATTACATGCATAAATGACTTGCCAATATATGAACAGGTTGTAATTTTACTTAAAAAATGTGACAGTCCACAACTCTCCTGGTTGCGTAGAACAGTTTTACCAGGAAAAAAGGAAGTGCGTATATAAAGAAGAGCTAGCTTTAGCCATTTCCTAATGTTGTGTAGTTAGTTCATATTATTCGTTTGTATGGTGTAGTTAGTGTGTATTATCAGTGCTGTTATTAATAAAACAACTATAAACTTTAAATATAGTTTATAGTTTTATTTCATACTTCTCAGCTCTAGGCAAAGTAAGGAGGGCCCCCCAAAAATCTCGCCTATAGGACCCCCTGTTGTCTAGCGCCGGGCCTGGTGCCTTTCATACAGAAAATGCAGCTCAGTGTTTCACAGGATGGCGTTACAAACAGAAAACACAACAGAAAAAAACCCACAACAGACAGAAAACCACAACAGACAGAAAAACACAACACTGATGTGATGGGGGGGGAAGGGGTCTGTGAGCGGTGCTCCTCGAGCCCCCGGCGTTGCGCCGTGTGCTGCAAGATGTCACCACAAGGTCACCGGCTGGTGTTGACAGCCCTGCTTGGTTAAAGCTGGGCACCAGGTGATACAGTTGTCTCTGGGAAGGAACAGCATTAACCAAGCGTCGACTCCCACTGGACCCGTTGCCATGGCAATGCCCGTTGCCCCCCCATGTGTGCGCACCTTACCAAACGCAAATCTGCAATAATCACACAGTGTCTGGCACATGTCACGTACACACATGCAAACACACAAATACACAAATAAACACAAGCAGAAAAGACAGACAATTTCTGGCCCCCCTTCTCTCACTCTCTCTCTCTAACACACACACACACAGTGAATCTCAATGTCACAGCAGGATAGTCACAATAGCACATGTTACCACTGGGCTGATGTCTTGATTTGTCAGCAGGATATTCCTGCTATCTGCCAGTATGTTTGCACTCGTCTATGGACAAAGTATATGGCAAATTCACCCTGTGTAATTTCATAGCCTGCCTGATCATGTGTATTGTCTTTGATACAGCTGTGTTCATACCTGCGCTGTACAGCGTGCACTGTGAATGTTGCAGCACGCTCATGCCGCGAGTCCTCGGGCCAAACGCGGGTCCAACTTCAGTGAATGCATTTATTAGAGTGAATCGTCGTTTTCGCATTTTCTTACTTCCACTCTTGGCCTTATTTTCCCCCTCAAGCCTATTTTAATCATCAACCTCTGTGCACCAATGTAGGTAACCGAGGGAAGTGCTCTGCATTTGTCCGGGCGTACCTGATGACTAAACCAGGTTTGCGTCTCTTCTTTTAGCCTTCAGAACAGCAGCAGTCTGGGTTACAGCCGCTCCCCGCCCCACCAGGGCTCAATTCCATCCGTTCTCAAACCACAGTGGGCTTGGGATTTCTTTACTTTTTCTGAACATACAAAGAATTCTGAAGCTAACGTTTCTTTTTGCAGCAAACCTGTAATTAGTGGCGTGTTTTAGTGGTGGGACGTGGGAAGAGCAACAGCACTGGCAGCAAATTAAACAAAACCCAAAAGACAAAACCAAAGACTACATAAATAATATTTCTGAAATAGATGACCCAAGCAAGAAATACCTCAAAAGCTGACACAGATATAAATACACGGCTTCATTCTATGGTTTTGCTTCCACAAGGCCATCCTTTCTAATATGCTCTGGCAGCCTGAAATATACAGCCACAACTATGTTCAGTGACACGCAGAGGAAACTGTGGCCCAGTGAAGTATAAAACGACACATTCAGCCAATAAGTATGTCGTGACTAAAATGTAGACAGTAGGGATTTGTGGAAAAAATCCAAACTTTCTAACAAGCTTTTCTCTAATGTATTATTTGACATTATACCCTAAAACGTATTATGAGCACAGGTAATCATAATACAATGATTATTATTAAAAATGAAAGGAGTCTGGTGAGATTAGACATTCATTGTTGTTCCAATACAATTTTATGTTTGTGATCAACCCTTGAAAAGCTGATGCATATCTTACCAGTATTCACACACACAAGGCATTGTGATTGACAGCTTGTTCTCCATCAACACACACTGCAGGCTGATAACTGTAGAATAAACAACCAAATATCCCTTTTGAGTCACCTTTCATCATCATCTAACAAATGGTAATAAGCCGTATTCACATATGATATGAAAGAAGGTTGAGGTAAATTCATAACCTAAATTCATGTAGGATATAGGATATACCAGATTGAGTTGACATAATACTTCCCTCTTCATAATGTAACTTGAAGAGTGAAACAATAGGTAACAACAATAGTATAACAAAACTGGACTCAAAAACCTGCCTTTAAAATCAATGGTTCTAACATGAAAGTCAACTGGTTCTGTCATGTCCAAACACATCCCCACATGTTACATCTTTATCTTGATGAATGAAAAGCTCTTGGGAAAAAAGACAATAAAAGAAAGTTTCACTCGTTACCGGTATAGCTTCCCACCAGACCTGACTGGTTCAGACCCAGGTTTATGGACCCCATTGCAGTTCTGGGTTAGGGTGTTGGCCACAGTGTGGGCCTTGGCAGGGTCACAGTGGACAGCTTGTATGCCATCTATCATGGCCAAACTACTACAACCCTCTGTTCTGAACTGGCAGTGGAAGGGGGAGGAGGGCAGTGGAAGGGCCATGGGCAAACGCCAGGCCAGGACTGGCTGACATTGCCTGGTGTTGTTTTTGCTGGAGGTTTTGCTCTGAATACTGCAGTGGGACAACTGAGCTCCATGGCACATTTGGGCACAGCAACACTTAGCCACAACATTTCCTTGAGGACAAGTGCATTCCAGATGATGGATAGGAAGTGAAGTGAAACTCCCGCAACCCACAGCAGGAAAGAAACAGGCTAACAAGGTTTTTTTTTTGGTGTCTTTTTCGGTTGTGAATCTGCACTCCTTTTCACTAATTCCACTCTAGGGGCATGGTGAGATCAAATAATCATCCACAACAAGGAGAATCAAGGGCCATTAAACACGCCCCACAATTTGTTGTGGGAGCCTCTTGCAGGGGTTCTAGACTAATGATTACCCTGTTCCCCCACAGCTCCTGGGGCCAGGAGAGCTTGCACAGCGATCCCATCTATCAACAGGCTGCGCTGCATGCATATACAAACTGCACAGGGAAGTCATTACACTGCATCTGAGAAGCAGGACGACCTCGCCAAGACGGCTGCTCTTTGAAGGTTATATTTAGTCTCCACGGTCGGCTGACTTACTCCGACCACCCCCACGCCCCCCCAAACAAACCCAGACCCTCAAGCCCTTTCCCCAGGCACAGGCCTAAACACTTTTCACACTCACACAATGGTCGATGGAATTGAGAAATGGGCAATCATGGTTCAATGTGTGCCAAATGTGGACGAATTATCCAAGCAAATACAACCAAATGACCATATTACCATATAGAAGTTTCCTCTGAAAAAGGAACTAAGAAAAGTGACTTTCCTGAATATTAATTATATAACAAATACATAAGTAAATGTATATTACATACAATCTAAAATCTAACACAAAATGCATTTACAAACAAGTTACAAATCTAAAGTTGAATCACAGTTGATAGCTAGGTAACAGTCTTCAAAGAATACACACTATATTATTGCAGCCAGATGTAGAAAAATGTAGAGCTTGACTTTTCATTCTGTATTCATTTCACCCGCCTTGCTTAACACCTTCGACCCCCTCATCCGGCGAACATTTGACACAAGCTGCATGCTCGGTGGACACGGAGACCAAAGCCGTGATTTAATTAAGCATGAAGCTTCAAATGCTTTTCAAACAAACCGAGGATCTACAACCAAACAGCACAAGCAATTACAGCAGTGTTAATATGCAGGGAAAAGAAGCATTCAGATTCCACATGCTGGGAGGAAGGGGATGGGAGGAGAGCCATGCCGTCTTCAGTCCTTGCCGGTTGCGAGTTGCGCTTGGTGGAGCTCAGTGCTGCTTGCTTTAAAAGCCTTTTCCATGGAGTGCAGTGTCCTTTATGCACAGCTGTGGAACTTGTGGTTAGAGATTTCATCCGAATGAGATTCATTGTCTGCTTGGGAAGGAAGATCAATTCAAATTTTTGTGACAATGCAATTGCAAACGAAATATCTCTTGCACCTGTTTTATCCGGATACAAATTAATATTATTCAATCATATTGGGCCTTCATAGCATTGCCTGGAATTTACTAGAATCAAGAAAAAATAATGAATGTTTTGTCAATAACAATGACTATCAATTCTTTTTCATCTATCCAGCCCAGACTTTCTGCCTGGCCCTCTGGAGGCCAGGCAGAAATGGGGGTTGCAATTAGGAGTGGAAATTAACCAGAATCTATTAGAAATAATAAGCAACAATATCCTGCCACATGCAGCTCATACAACAAACACGCATACAAGTTTAAATATTCTCAACTTTTCAGTGCAAGGCGCGGAGTCGTACTGCTCGTTAATGTCACACAGCCCAGGCAGCCAATCAAATCAAGCAAGAGCGGGCTTTACTACTTTACCAGTTCCTTCCTGTTTTGATGCCGGTAGATGTGGTATGAACGGTGGGACACTGGCAAATGCAGACGAGAGTTTGATATTAGCTGAAAAATAATACACGACGCGGGGGGCTAACAACCGCCGGGTTGTTACATGCACACCACAGAGTGGATTATCCCGATTATACCATGGCCACTTACGAATCACTCAAATATAAGGGTGTTGATTCATATACAGGGGTAATTCTGTCTCAAAAGTACAACTTTTAGCTCGCACTACTTTTACATTTTTTAATTATCTACATTTTACAACTGTTTTGGAATTAGATTAAAAAAACTCTTCCAACCTAGATTGTACATGTACAGGAGTACAGCGCAGCGATGGTGGCATATCCGTTGGCATTGCATTGGATACACTGTGAATCCTATTTAATAATAGGAACGCAAGGTCTGGGACTCGTACAATCGTAAGAAAAGTAGGCACAGCAGGAAAACGTTTCAGATACATTTGCATATTACGCCCCATTGCGTTATATTGGTTGACGACTGGTGACGTCTGAGCGAAGCATGTGACTTGACAACGCTTCTAAGCGACAACGTATCTCTCTCAACAATCTATTGAACAATGGCAGCTCCTGCCAAATCTCTCAGGGGGGGCAATTGTTGCGATGATGGCTAAGGTGACCCGTTCACTGGGTAAATTGATCTTAGTCAGCTAGCTAACTTGACATTGTCACATTGCATCAGGGCCGTGCAGAGACCCTTTGAGGGGCAGGGGGGGGGGGGGAGTCCTACCGGAGGATTTCTGTTGCGCGATTGTTGAGCGGGGGGGGGGGGGGGGGGGGGGGTGCTACCGGAGGATTTCTGTTGCGCGATTGTTGAGCGCGCGGGGGGGGGGGGGGGGGGTCAAAAGGGCACTTTGGTCCGCTCAAAAGGGCACTTTGGTCCTTCAAAGGGAAAAGGGCAGGGGCTCGGGCACCCATAGCCCCCCCCTCTGCACGTGCCTGCATTGCATTGTACAGTTAGTTTTTTCTAGTCACCTCATGTAGCAATTGCACTACAAGACATGGATTGTTTCTTACACTGTAAACCCGAATAAGTTCCCAGAACTCAAAAAGATTAAGGCAATCGATTGCCTTAATTGTTTTAAGTTGACTAACTTAAAAGTCCAAATTTTCCTGAACTTAAAAGGTTAGATGACTTGCCACTTGTATCTTTTGATAACAGTTAAATTAAAGTGCTCATTTAGCTCAACTCAAATATTTGCAGTTAATATGACTTACAATTTTCAGTTAAGGCGACTCAATTATCTTCAGTTAATATGCCTAAACATTTTCAGTTAAGGCGACTCAATTATCTTCAGTCAATATGACTTACAAGTTTCCAGTTTACAATCAACTGGAATAAGTTCACAGAACTTTAAAAAATAAGTTCACAACCACACAATTTTCATGTTAACTTAACTCAGTTTATTACTTTATCAACTTAATACTTGTAATACTTAATACAGTATTTTCTTGCCTGCTCCCTTCTGACCCTACCATCCGAATGTCGCAGCAGAAATCGAGACTCATCAGACCAGGCAACGTTTTTCCAATCTTCGATTGTCCAATTTTGGTGAGCCTGTGCGAATTGTAGCCTCAGTTTCCTGTTCTTAGCTGACAGGAGTGGCACCCGGTGTGGTCTTCTGCTGCTGTAGCCCATCCGCCTCAAGGTTCGACGTGTTGTGCGTTCAGAGATGCTCTTCTGCATACCTCTGTTGTAACGAGTGGTTATTTGAGTTACAGTTGCCTTTCTATCAGCTCGAACCAGTCTGGCCATTCTCCTCTGACCTCTAGCATCAACAAGGCATTTGCGCCCACAGAACTGCCGCTCACTGGATATTTTCTCTTTTTCGGACCATTCTCTGTAAACCCTAGAGATGGTTGTGCGTGAAAATCCCAGTAGATCAGCAGTCTCTGAAATACTCAGACCAGCCCGTCTGGCACCAACAACCATGCCACGTTCAAAGTCACTTAAATCACCTTTCTTCCCCATTCTGATGCTCGGTTTGAACTGCAGCAGATCGTCCTGACCATGTCTACATGCCTAAATGCATTGAGTTGCTGCCATGTGATTGGCTGATTAGAAATTTGCGTTAACGAGCAGTTGGACAGGTGTACCTAATAAAGTGGCCGGTGAGTGTCTATCTATGTGCTTCGTAAAACTAGCCTCAGAGAAATTCACCTCAGACCATGTGCCCCAACCCCATTTACAAAGAGAATAGTGTTTTAAAGTTATAGGCTACTTAAACAAAACACAAAACAGTTCAATTAAATGAGCAGTTAAAATTACACAAAAGGGAAGAATATGTTATTACTTATTCATCTTAAGTTATACTTAAATATTGTTTTTAAGTTGTACTTACACAAAACACAAAACAGTTCAATTTAATCAAAAAATATTAGTTTAAATAACTCAAAAGTAAGAAGAAGTTACACCAACTTGACATAATTAAGTTAGTACAACTTTTTCTAAAACTTTGAGTATGCACTACTTAATATATTTCATTACTTTGGACATTCGGGTTTACAGTGTAGGCTATTGTACAGTATGTTTGGACACTACATCCAGGAGTTCATTATAAATGTCTTGAATAACATTATTTTGGCTCTACAGACTGAACAATCCGCTGTGGTCATCAACAGATAAATTGTCATCTATCAGTTTGCCCTCACAAATACCTTTGAATGTAGAGAGATACCTGCTTTACCATTAATCAAATCAAATTAAATATTAGTAACGTCTTCACTCTCACAATAATCTGATTCATTCTTCTTCAAATAAGATTTTATTTTAGGTGCAGCAAATCCAATAAAGAGCAGTGGCACTGGGACTGATCATGTGCAATGAATACAACTATTTACATCAAAGTCAAAAGTCAAAGTGTTTTACAGTATTTGTCAAATGCACAGTATAACACAGGGTCATTCTGAACAGTGAAATTCTTATGACATGGCGAGCGACAAATACATAGAAGGCATTAGAAAGAAGATAACATGACAGGCATTAGTCAGACCCATATATTTATCCGGTCATTAGCCGTAAAATTTGTACTTTTGAGACAGAATTGCATCAAAATATGAATTAACCCTTATATGCACCCTTATATTTTTAATGATTTGCAAGTGGCCACGGTATAAGCAGGATAATCCACTCCGAGGTGTGCATGTATCAAAAAATAATGCACTTCACAGAGGCAAACCACCCTCCGCTGCGTGTCGGGGGGTTCTTAGCCCCCATGTCGTGCATTATTTTTTGATACATGCACACCTCGTCATGGATTATCCCTTACTTAAAGCTAGCCATGTTTTCCGCTCATACCAGAGCCGCTTCCCCCCCTTTTGTAGATACTTGAATGATGTTTAAATTTGGTCTGGGTGGTCCTAAAGCTTTAGTTGCAGTCAATTTATCCTGATTACTTCGACGACTGAAAGGTATTTCTCGTAATGACACGATGGAGTTGGAGTTGCTCTGAGTTGAAGTAACGTTAGCCATGTTGACATTGATGTGACTAGATCACTGCCCCAGCGGTCTAGTCTGGTCAACGTCATATGTACGTATGATGAAAACACGTTAGTGCAAGCCCCCCCGGAACCCATAGAGATTACATTGCGGTGCCCACAGTTCGCAAAAAACATGCCTTAACATGAAAGTCAATCAGAGCCCGAAAGGGGCGGTAATCCACAGAACACATCTTGATGCTGATTGGACAGATTTTCAGAGGCAGGGGAAAATTCCCCTCCCTTTTCCCCATTGGCTCTTTTCCGCCCAATCGCCCTGTGGAACAAGCCGCCATTAATGTAGCATACACTACCTATGGAGGTGGTTTTGATAATGGTTACCTACCAGTTCTACAACCGTTCCTACCTGTTTAGATGGAGAAAATGTCTCTCTTTGCATCACGATCTCACAACCGTTTTCAATTTGCGATTTGAAGAGAATCAAAAGGCTTTTTTTGTGAAATGCACGAACAAGCCCAGTGTAAATGGAAATATTTTCCACTGACAAAAACTGTTGTTTTCTGCATGTCGTGCTGTGGGTTTTATTTACTGGTCTCCCGTTTGCATGTGTGAGGGAGTATCTAGGCCAACAGTGAAAGTAGTATTTGGAATTGTATATTCAAGCAAGGTCAATTACTACATTTTGACGGAACTAATTTAAATTAAGTGTTAGATTCAATGTGTGTGTGGGTGTGTGTGTGTGTGTGAATACTATCTTTGGCCTCATTAAAACCCAGTTATGCTGAGGTTAATAAAGATTCCTAATCCCGGGTGCATCTGCAGTCCGCATGCTTTATAAGCGGGTTTAGTGTGAGCATTTACTCGTGTGTGTGTGTGCATGTGTGTATGTGTGCATGGATGATGGAGTGTGTATCCTAATATTTATATTAGGATATGTGGCAGCGGGTTTGTTTACAGCATATCTCTGTTTGAGTGGGTGGGTATGAGGTTATCTGATTGTTAGAAGGATATGCATAAGGGTTCATGTGTATGTGTTGGTTGAGTGTGCGAGTCCAGTAACATCTGTGTGTGTTTTGGTGTGTGTGTGTGTGTGTATCGCATATCTGTTTGCATTTGTGATTATTTTTTATCCTTGTACATACTCACAGACATGATTTCCTCCCCGTGTGCGTGTCCCTGTATGTGCGTGGTGCGTGTACTGGGCTCGGCGTGCGCTCTATAATCTGGTTTTATAGGAAACACACCACAGCGATGGACAACCCGGCCTTCCACTCCTGTCATTAGCCCCGGGCTTAATCCTTACTTATAATTCACATGATGGGCCTGGTCAGCGGGAGGTCTGCTAATAAGAGCCATACATCAGTGCTGGGAGCTGGGAGCCGCCTTGGAGTGCGTCAGAGACGGAGCTTTTTTCTTCTCATAGACAGATCTGTGTCACTTGATTACCAAAGGGCAGTGGCACACACAAGCCACACACACACACACACTCGCAATCCTTTCTACACACACACACACACACGCACACACACACACACACACACACACACACACACACACACACACACACACACACACACACACACACACACACACACAGAAGAACAGACATAGGGTTGCAATCTGAAGACATGCTATGAATATCAAGTGTTTTGAAATACCAAAGGAGACAAGTGGTGGTGGTGTCTGTGTGTTCACTCATGTTGGACACTGAGGATTATTTGGCGCTCTAGAGCCTGTACCTTTGAGCAAAGTGAAGATCAAAGGAAATCCTATATATATATATATATATATATATATATATATATATATATATGTATATAATTCTGCCTTGATTATAGGTAATCCAGTGCTGGTTCTTTAATTCTCTTCCATGTCTTGACATTGAGACTAACCTTGGCTTTTTCATCTCCGTGGCACCACCCCATGTGTCATAAAAAAAGAGCGGTGCATTATAAACAAGCTTACCCAGTCATCTCCATCTGATATGGGATTAGAACCAAACACATGCATGCAGTCATTGGACTACAGTGGATTAGATCGTACATCACAGACTAATCCTACCACAATCTCCACGGATGCTTTGTTCAATGGGATTATTTATTTGACGTACACTTGACACACGTTTTTTAATCGGACCACTAAAGATGCACAAGCACCACGCTCGCTGACAGAATAAAACCATGAAAAATGAAACCACCATCGTCCTTGCTGTTTTGCTGTTTGCTCCACAGGGGATTCAACCAAGGGATTTGAATGTGTACCAGAGGCAACAAGAACACCTTTCTATCCACCGTGCTCCAACTTGGTCGTGTGTGAGGCGTGTGTGTGTGTGTGTGTGTGTGTGTGTGTGAGTGTGTGTGTGTGTGTGAGCGGGCTGTGCTTTGAAAATGTGTCTCATGTCAGTCCTGTGGGAGGAGACCGCAGGTATAGCGAGAGAATGAAAAATATTGGCTTCATTCGTTTTTCAATCTGGTCAGCTGGCCTGAACAGGAAACCCACCACATGGTCAAATGATCACAAGCTGTGAGTGTAGCGTCTCTGCCTCATGAACAATATTCCCCATGCCTTATTCCAGTCATCCAGAGATGCGGGAGTACAAATAACTTTATATTCTAGATTTTTATTGCTCTCGTCTGCCAAAGTAATAAACCGGAATGATATGACTTGAAGCAGCAATGTCAATGAACCGTAAAATGTAACGCTGATTCACATATAACGAATCAGGAGCCACTATAAAGGTCAATGAGCGGATCGAGCAGGAATCCATGGAAATGCAGTGCACTTGCAGTGGCTTTAAACTATGCTTTAAACCTGCACTATGCAAGTTTCCCATTAGCATCCTCTAGTGGCTTGAGTTGTAGCCATAGATTTTACACTTTTCCAATAGTGGCGTATATCACAACCACATGTCCTTCAAAACAAATCAATAATTTATCCCCTTACAAACCGCAGTGTTCCCCTTGTACACATTGTGTAAGCTCACAAACTTTTGATTTGGAAATCTCTTCGAAACGGCTTGA
This sequence comes from Merluccius polli, assembly GCA_030340625.1. Taxonomy (NCBI): domain Eukaryota; kingdom Metazoa; phylum Chordata; class Actinopteri; order Gadiformes; family Merlucciidae; genus Merluccius; species Merluccius polli. Next base: position 27,904 of record JAOPHQ010006135.1, read on the forward strand.
AAATGTTCTGACTGTTGGTGACACCTGAGAAGAAAACATGTCCGAGTCTCTTCAGTTTTACAGATGATCGATACATACTTTGCATCTTACATCTTAATATTTTATTGGCATAAATGCACCACTGATCCACTGTTGGATTCAGTGTGTGTGGGTTGGGGATTCAGTGGATTCAGTGTGGTCAGTGAGAGACATTTTTCTTAAATGCTGTCTGTCTGTTGGTTTCCCTGTCTGTTGGTTAGCCTGTCTGTTGGTTACCCTGTCTGTTGGTTAGCCTGTCTGTTGGTTAGCCTGTCTGTTGGTTACCCTGTCTGTTGGTTACCCTGTCTGTTGATTATCCTGTCTGTTGGTTATCCTGTCTGTTGGTTATCCTGTCTGTTGGTTAGCCTGTGACGGTGGTGTGCGTGCTGTAAGGTTACTAGGCAGAATATGCAAAAGAGTCACATGTAAGCTTGTAATGGCATTTTCCATCATCACTGTTGGTTATCCTGTCTGTTGGTTAGCCTGTGTTCATCCCCCTCTTGTTTGAAACAGTAAAAAGCTGGGTTTCCTGTTAAGGCCCTGACACACCGGGCAGACGATCCGCCATTGGCAAAAGTCGGACAGGTGAGCGTCTGTGGCCCTAGTTTTTGCGGTGTGTCCCACACCATTGGCACTAGTCGGCCTTGTCTGCGGTTTTTTGGGCCGATTCAGCATGTTGAATCGGGGGCGGAGGCCGTCTGTGAGAGAAATCAC
>JAOPHQ010006136.1:0-37178 GCA_030340625.1 Merluccius polli
AGGACTATTAGGTGACAGAGCTGCTAGCGTACGTTGTGGTAGAGCTTTGGTTCTTCGGTCCATAGTCCGTTACAGTTAAAGCCGACGTAAAATGAACAGGCGCTGAATACTCAAATTGGGATTGATTAAATTATATTAGTCGCCATTTTACGGCAAATAAGAAGTAACAAATGGCCAGTAATGTATGAGTGTAAGGGTTTGAGGCCCATTTAGTAGTAAATCGGTTTGAGGCCGAATTAGTTTAAGAGGGCGGGTTTTAGAGGCCCACATATGTTTAAAATAAAATAAAAAAGACAAAAAAGAGGCGGGTTTGAGGCCCACATATGACTTAAAATAAAATAAAAAAAGACAAAAAAGAGGCGGGTTTGAGGCCCGATTAATGTTTTAAAATCGGTTTGGGGCCCCTAAATTGTTTTATCTTGTTTAATTGGTCAAAGATTGTGACCTAATATGATAACGTGGGTGAATTAGGAAGTGAAGTGAGGAGATCGAGTGGTCATAGAACGCTACTAACATTACTACTAACATTGCATGCACAAAGAACTGCGCTAACTTGCATGAAACACAATTGCCCGCATTCGTGTAGCTAACCCTGCATGTGTTGATGCTTGCTAACTTTGCTAAAGTGCATCTTAGTTAAGTCTGCAGAATGTAACTGGAGAACCCAACACGTGGGTTAGCCTTTTGTTCCTCATAGAAGCATGGTAGCATTCTGGTACTATTAGCCACATAAGCTAAACACGAGGGCCTAGCGGAAGATAGCCCACCACGGGGGGTGGTTTATGGCTCATTGTTCTCCAAGGGGGATGGTAGCATTCCCGTATTCTTAGCCATTTGGCCCAAGTGGAGGCTAATGGCTATGCTAAGTCTAGGGAGAGACGGTAAACTCATCTATCTAACCTATAGACATATACCTAACAGTGCAAGTGGAGTTGGAGCACTTGTACATATGGGCACACACATAGTTGGGCATATACACAATATTAACTGGTAGGCCTAGTAACACAGCAGGGAGCATAGATTACAAATCCCTGTCAGCCATTTTGGGAGTCCCCAAAATGGCCCCCAAGACCCCCCTACCCCTCAACCACCCTTACCCCCACCCAGACTACCCAGACTTTCCCCCTCCCCCGACGACTGACCATGAAGAAGGGGACAAAGGAATGGCGTTTGCCAGTCTGCGTTTGCAAGTGTGAATGGAGTGTGAATGAAGTTGTGCGCTCCTAGAATGCAAGGGGAGAAGGCAGAATGGAGCCCAATACAATAATTTGGTTTAATGTTATTATCTAGACATATACATTTATAAATAACTATGTTAGCAGATGTCATTACTGCGATGAAAAGTGTTGTTGTGTTAAAAACTGATTATTCATAAGCATCAACTTGTCAGTAATAGGAAGGTGTTAAAATTGACATTAACTCTTTGTTTTATTCTTTCCTTTAACCTTAAGAGAAGGAGGGGACCTCCATGCCCCTTCCAAAGAAAGATCATGAACACCTCTTTTTGTTTTTATTAATGATAAGAAATTATAAGGTTAACAAAGGAGGAAAGGGAAGTTGGACAGGACACAATGAGATGGGGACAGTAAGTGGTAATTCTTATAACAGGAGGATTTATTTAGAAAGACAGAGGGAAGTAGACAGAAGGATGGAAGAAGGGAAAGTGTAAGAAAGTTAAAGAAAGTTAAAGAAGGTAAAGAGAGAAATGTGGTCTAGAGAGAGAGGGACAGAGCAGAGATAAAGCCGCAGGAGGTAATTTAGATAAGGAGATCTAACAAAGGAGGGAGGCATTATAGAGTTATGTAGGGGTTTTACCTTATAATAGTAGTGGTAATAATAATAATGATAATAATAATAATAATAATAGACATAATGAAACATAACGAAGAAAGCAATGCGAACATTAGGCGGTTGAAGATCAGGTCAACTATGTATATATGTCTGTTATTTGTTTTTGTTTCCTGTTGATTTTGTTTTCTTTGTGTATTTGTTTTATACTTTTAACTGTTTGTGTGAGTGTTTTGTGCTTTATAGGACAAATAGCAGACCAACAGCTCAGTCACGTCACATGAAGCCCCGAACCCCTGGTACCCCCTCATGAGTATTTGTGCATAAGATGGTTGATGGGCATAATACGGCCCTATCTGATAGTTTCATTTAAATCAGAAGTTATCTCCTCTACCACTCGTCCACAGTAGTCCAGAGGTCAACCAGCGCTGGGGACTAACAGTCCAGGGACTTTGCTCCCGCCTCAAGCGACGATATGGGAGTGTGGTAGAGTCATAACCTGATACACAGTGTAGGGGTGTAACAATTAATACAGTCAATTTTTGGGTTGCTCAGTTTACCTTCATAATTGTGGTGTCCATTGTCTTGTTTTTATGTACGATGTTTTGTTTTTGCTCAATGATGCTGACCGTTGCTGAGGCTATGATTCTTAGATGGACCAGAGGGTTTTCACCTGGGACACACACACAGGTGCCATTTGATTATTAGAGGTGACTTGGGCGATGACAATGAGGGAATTGAGGTTGGTTTATTTGAGCCATATCCATTTTTAGTAAGCAAAACTATTCAATGATTGTGTGTGGATATATATATATATATATATATTCAATTTTAACTTCATTCACCATATACACCTATCGTTTGACTCACCTTTGTATGCAAGTTTGTTTTGATATAACTTTCACATATGGTTTGAACTACTTAGATTAGTAATGATATAAGACCATATAGGGTTAAGACATGCCTGATCTATAATTACATAATAAGAAACCACTGTCTACATATTGTTTGTTGTATTGTGTTAGATGTTTTCTTTGCAAAGATACTGGTTGGTTCTGGTCTCTCTTCCCCCAGGACAATGGAGGGGGGTCCATTAGAGAGAGGACAGTTGATCTGGGGTTCCTGCCCTAAATGGACTCAAACACATATTTGGACATTGAAATGGACCGCATACACAAAATGAACAGCAGGAACATTCCTGTTACCAGCGGTTGATAAGTTTCATATTAGGAGGCAACATGGCTGACAGTCTTATCTGAATGTGATGTGTTTTTATACACTATATTTTTAATTTTCTTTTTATTCTTTTAATGATTGATTATTCACAAGCGATTGATGTTGAAAGATGTTAACACTCTATAATTATGATTTGTTGTGCATTGGCAGTGACTGGATTGCAGAGAAGTGCTTCATCCTGATGGGGGGGGGTGAGTTCTTCCCTACCGTCATGATACTCTTTTTTCATCTCCTAGAGGTGGTTTTCGACTGGATGATGGTAACCCGACCTGGAAAGACCTCTCTTCAGCTGCTGAAAGGGTAACTGGGAAGAGATCTTCCGGTGGGGTGAGACTAGCTCATGAATTTGGCCTTATTAGAACAATTGAATAAGTTTACCTAGTCTAAAAGTAAATTAAAATAATGTGGGCATAAGATTTAAAGGTAACGCTAGAAGACTAAAATAGTTGTTCCAAAAGGTTTGATAAACTAGGACCCAGAATCACTGTCATATGCATATATTTTATGATATCATCAATATGGTCAATATAAGCAGGAAGAATGAATGCAACATGCTTAACTTTGTGTTAATTTTGCGTGACTTTTTCAAAGTCACGAGGGGGGGAATAAGTAGTGCATTTTATTTTAAGTAATGTATTTTATTTCAAGGAGGGACTATTGTTGCATTTTATTTTCAAGAGTATTTTATTTTCAAGGAGGGAAATATTTTTGCATTTTATTTACAAGGGGGGAATATTTGTGCATTCAGATTTTTTGTTTTTTTTTCGTTTTATTTGTTTAAGTGTTGAATTTGCATAAGTCAGACATATGTTCTTTAAACATTTGCAAGGACCAGGTTAAAGTAATCATTGGGAAATACTTCAGCAATCTGTTGGGAAAGGATCTAATGCATAAGCTAAATAGTTTATTGACATAGAAAATTGGGAATTACTACGCCAACGCCTAATGCTGTTATGCTGTGTTTAACACCTTAACCTGTTAGCTTTTTCCACCGCCGTGTCAAAACTACAGCGCCAACACCGGGTGGTGCAGCAGTAACCCATCAAACAGCGGTTAAGTTACATTCACTGGGAATGGTGGAAAGAGTGACCGGGACATTCAAGAAACTGACATTTCCGAGAAACAGAGTGCAGAGCCAAAGGATGGACCACCAACCAGGGTGGAGAAAGGTGACCAGGTGTACCCGAGAGTGTGCAGGGGACACTGGAGCACCCCGACTTGATCAGGCTGTGGTACCTGATTTCCTGGAGTTCGGCACCTGTGTCTAGGAGGACATGGCACCTGTTTTACTTGAATGTTGAATTATTAAATACACAGTATGCTTCACGGTTGTCAATACAATGCATTATAAGTACGGAATGTGTTATGCTGTAGTCCCATGATTGCTTTAATAATGAAACAGATGAATCTTTTGACGCTGCTAAAATGTTCTGACTACTGGTGATGAGTGGATCCGTGGGGAAGGCACACATGGGTACGTGTTGGTAACCTTGGCGTGTGGGCCTTGCCTATGGATCACAAGATGGGCATTGAATTCATGAACTGTCCGACTTGAGGTTGGCTACAGATACGGGGGGATAACGCTGATGATCTTTGAGTAACCTGCGTGCATGGAAACCATCTGAGCAATTGCATGCTAGTCTACAGGGCGTTTTTTTAGATCTATATAGGGTTAATGCTGCTAACACGATAATTCTGTGTTAGCCAGAGCTGCTAACACGGTAATGTCTGTTCTTATACCTGGAGGTATTCGATTTTGGTTATACATGCATATAAGTATTTGAAGGGATTTCATATGGGGAAATTACAATGCATTAACTACTATGCCTTTCTGTCCTCAGGATACTGTGATAATGGTATGACATATGGATTGTATGATGTGATGATAATTTGTCTACTGTTGGCTACGGCCCATGTATTCTTTGAGACACACCAAGGTGAATGCCATCCAATTTAGAGATGCGACAGGTTTTCCTACTGTCTAGAAGAGGTTTTCCCGAACTAAGTCGATTGGTGATGTTGATGTTTTTCTTTTCGCTTGAATTTATACTCACCATTTTTAGACCTTACATGATACATAGCATTATTAATTTATAGTATGGTCATCAGTGATGACCAAGGAGGGACTGTTGCGAATTAATAACATGTATCATCAGGCTGTAAAATATCTGCACATAGCCAGGAGTAGAAATAAATATACAAGTTGTAGTAACTGCACCTCAACACGTGATGGCGCCAAACAATATACTGGGGGCGGCGCTTAACGCTAGCCATTGTGCGTCATGGAGGCCACGCCTCCTGCCCAGTGACTACCGGTGGAAGTCGCCGGCTCAAGTCAGAACACCCCAGGCAGAGCATCGGGACGGATGCAAAGCGAGGGGGCTCTCCACGCGGCGTGACTTTTACATTACCGCTCCATTGTTACGTAGGTTAGATATAACTTAAACCTAAACAAATAAAGTGAGTTATAAGCGTTTCCTGTTGTCGGCAGCCTTCTTCCCCGGGACACAAACCCCACACTGGAAAGAAGTCTGTAAAGCTGCTGGTTTGCCTGAGTCAAGATGACAAAAGAAAATTGTTGCTGCCAAATGGGATCCCACACTGTAAAAATTGTTACTTTGGATCAAATTAAAAAAATTGCGTCAACTTGTAACATCTAATTTTTTTAGTTTTTCTCAAATTAAAAAAATTTGTTTGAACAAATTAATAAAATGTAGTAATGTTAATTCAAAAATATAATTAAAACCAAGGCAATTTTTCAAATACAATGAAATCATAATTTCAACTTGTAATAGTTTGAACAAAGTAAAAAATGTAGTAATGTTAATTCAAAAATATAATTTAAACCAAGGAAAGTTTTCAAATACAATGAAATCATAATTTCTACTTCCAATTTTCTTTTTTTTTTGCTTTGTATAAACTTATATTTTTACCTGGCTTGAGCAAAAATCTTACATAACTACAAAGTTATATGTCGTATGAATACAATGAATTTTTTTACTTTCAGAAAAGCCAATTAAATAAAATTATGAAAAGACACACAGTTCAACTTCTCACATTTCTTTTATTAAATTTCTAACATTTCAGTGACCATGTCAAATGTTTTTGAGGAGATTTTCTGGGCTATTTAAAATATAACTGTATAAAAATGAAATTAAATACTTTTTCAATTTTCTCTTATTAATTCCAGTTGTTCAAAAGCACAACAAAACATATAAAAATAAAGAATTATGTATGAAAATAAAATGTACAATTGTAACAATTATACAATTACAATTGTTGGTAACTCACTAACAATGCCCACATCTATAATGCATCATAAATGTAATCATAATGTGTTTATCGTTTGCTAATAAACATGTATAACCATCATTATAACCACTCATAACTTATCGTAATGTTTTATTAACACATCATAGAGCATTTTTAACTGTAGCAGCAACTAGCAAGGCAAAAGTCTAGTCGCCATTTCAATTCAAAGAAACATATGGTCCATTTTAAAACTAAACATGACCACAATGACTTGACAAAATCTGACCCTGGCAAACCTGAACAACAATGTTTTCTCTTGCAACAGCAACAAGCAATCATCTGTGATGAATACCAAGGCTCATACTAACAATGTGACAACAATGTGTTTTAGTTCACAAGTTTTCACTCATGCAGCTTTGCACTGAGGTTCTGAATCCTTCTTGACATTTGCCTACTTTCAATGTCCATGATGATTTTTTGAAAGGTCTCAAAGGTATATTTGAGTTCCACTGGGTAACTCAGGTTGAGTGCATAGGTCAGGCCAAATAGCATGGCACAAGATGATGCAATGGAGGACAAGTCGTTCAGTACCTCAACACCATCGACGACGAGGCCAATGTCCATTGGAGGGGAGAGAGCATCATCATCGCGGAGGACAAAGATGGCCATGGCGGCATTTTCAAGTTCTGCCTTTGCCTCTTCCTTTTGGACAACCTGAAATCAGACAATTAACTTAGTTTAGATAATTGTCCCCAAGGAGGGGAGAGGGGAGATTATTCATTCAATAATTTGGGGGCAACAAGAGGGTTAAATATCAAAGGGAGGTAGAGAAAGAGAGATTGAGAGAAATAGGGACAGTTGCATGACAATCCAAAAAAGTAATTGAACTGAGAGAAAGACAGCAAGCAGATGGAAAGACCCTCGGTGCTATTCTCCTGGATACCGGTAGTTACTGATTAGTCGATCAAACGCCCAGGGCCAACAGTTACATTTAACAGAAAACACCCTGATCTCAGTGCATTGCCATGATTTGCTGACTTACCAGGTACTCTTTTATCAGGTGGCTCACATCTTCACCCAGGTAAATCACAAGCGACTTCAGGAGGCACTCTCTTCTTATGTTCAAGTCCACACCCTGTAGCAACAAAGACATATCAAATGATAAAAAATTTAATACATATCAGCTTTCAACTCACCGACAGAGAGAACTGAACTGACAAAAGAGGAAATCAAATGCAATACATATGCATTTCTTACCTGATCCAAAGGTTTAAGGATGCTCCTGATTTTCTCACCGACAGCTCCACCTTTTTTCCTTATGACCTGAAGAAGCTGGCTGCTGTGCTTATCCAAACCAGCCAAGAATCGTGGTTGTAGCGGTACCGTTGTGATCCTTAGGAATTCAGCATTGATCTGAAATATACAAATTAGACAACACATTTCATGTTAAGGCATATGATTGGCAAAGTAAAAAAAAAGATCAGGAAAATATAGTGTTTGCCTGACTGGACTCTGAAATAGAGTTTTAACAGATTGTGACAGTGATTCAACTCATACCTCCTCTTCTTGAAAGATTGCTGGCCATCGCTCCTGGAGTTCTTCCACCCTGGGCTGTTTTTCCACAATTTCTTGTCTACGGAGGGCAAATGTCTTGGCCATTTTTTCTCGGATGATCCTCCCGTTGTTCCGTTTCTTCACCTCCTTCAAAAGTACCTGCCGCTCCAACTCAAGATTATCTGCCGTCTCGCCAGCTGGATAGGATGGCACATGGTTGGCCTCACCACGTTTAGGTCGCTTGACATTTTTTGCTGGATGGGTGTCATCTGTAGCTTTGGTCTTTAGAGAATTGACAGCAAGCTCAGGGCATCAAGTCCCTTCAGTTGGGTACGGAGGTTTCCCATCCTGGTTTTAAGTCTCTGTGTCCACCCATAGCAGCCATTCCAAGATCCTGGCTCTGCCAAGCAGGGGTGCTTCTTGATCAGTGCCTCTGAAACCTCACAGAAGTGGTAGCTTTTCGGATAGGCTTTATACTTGTAGATCAGATCAGACACCTTTTCCAGAATGTCTGACTTCATCCTAGGATTGACTGTCAACCTTGTTCCATTTGCCTTAAAGGCAGCATTTCCTCTCTCTAACTGGACTTCAGTGTCATATGAAAAGCTTGGAATGGGAAACTCTTTTGGCCATTGCTCGGTCCTTGAAGAACTAGAGGAGGATGAGGAGAGAATCAACGTGTCATCAGTTTCACCGGAAATGGAAAAGGCTTCATCACTACTGAGGCTGACATTGACAGCTGTCTGAGTCTGTGCAGGAGCGGCGTCTTCATCAGGCAAAGGGATTACTTTAATGGTGCATAGATCCTCAAGGTCTCCCGTAGATGTCAGATTTACGAATGTATCACCAAAGTCTTTGTCCTGGTACTGGATCCTGAAGTTGCCCCTCAATCCACAAGCTCTCCTCACATCATCAACAAGCTCCTCCACGGACTTTGCACTGAAAAAAGTGAACATGGGCAACCATTGATGTAAGGAGGGATTTCTATTTGAACTGACCCAGTATCGCTATGTTTCTGTCTTTTCTTTGGTTTAATGTATTATATCACTGTCATTAAATGTAAATCAAGGCCTCATTGGTTCAAAGTTGTTGACAGACTTTTAGTCAAACCACAATTCTCCATTCGGGTGAAAACGTAGCATGTCACGTGACGTGCGTACGTACTGACGTCACGCCACAACCAATTAAGATTTCACCATAGAAATTTCACTTTGAATTGTCCGCCATCTTGTTCCCCCGCGAAGAATCAACGGCGCGCTCAACGGAAGAGAAGATAAATAACTCGGTAAGAAATATGCATGAAAGTTGAATATATGTATACATTTATACGCCACTCTTGCAAAAGGTAACTTTACGCTGTCTTTTATCACACGACGTCGATGATTAGCCGTGACTGTTTGGTACGGCATCGACACTTATAGCTAACGTTAGATAGCATATCGATACAGGTTTGCATTAGCGTTAGCTTAGCAGACGCCGCTTTGTGAACTCGGCTGCATGCCTGTGTGCACGCGGTGCTTCGGTTAACTTATGTCCTGCTTCATATCAACTTCCACAGCAGAAGTACGGAGTAATTAACGGTAATTGTGTATTCACGTCACGTGTTTTCACGTTGGTACATGTAACGCTAGAGGGGGGGGGGGGGTATGCAAATGTGAAAACAGAATTTATTAATTTAAAATGGGACAGTGCAGATTGATGAACATCTGCATGTAAGTGCCAGATTATAGACTCAGGCTAATGTTCATCTGTAGTCCCTTGGCAGGTTGATGGTAACATGTACAAAAACAAGTAAGAAAAAACAAAAGACAAAAACCCACAATACAACACTAGAGTCAGTACAAGTGACCAGGGTGAAAACCAACGGGTCACCGGTGGGCGGAGAGAACACTTTATATTTAATACAAGATATCCGCATTAAGAACGTTAATTTTCTTACTTTTTGCCCCTGGTCCGTCAGACTTCCACCTTTCCGACGTTTTCCGTGCTTTTAAAGTCAGATAATTTACTAGTAAATCAAATTAGGCATGATCACAGGTTTTCAAAATACACTTTGGCTGACGTCAGTATTGATAGTTTTCAGTGACTTGAAGCTTATTTTTCGTGTAAACAAAAGGTGAAAGACAGTGTTTGTGTGTGCCAATGGAAAACACTTGTTTGCTCTCATTAAATGTGTAATATGTAGAATTGTGTTTATTTGTTTCTGGCAGAGAAATTCCTCCTCTCTCCCTCCCGTCGGGCTGCTCTTCGCCCCACGACACGCACCGCAACCGTCCGCAGTGCATCCACACGTGGATCAACCCCTACTTATCAGCCGGTAGGATGCAAACAAGTCATTGTCCAACCTGTCAAAACTTGTTAAATTGTTGAATTCAGACTAAATATAGCATTTCGGGCAAATGCTATGCTTTTATTCTGCACCCCTCTAGAAGCACTGTGGATGTATTATATATATATTTTTTTAAATAATGAAAAAATAATACATCTGATATTTTTAAGACAATCCTACATCACCTTTAACAAATGTCTCCTTTCTTCTAGGACTGCAATGGTCTCATGTAGTTGAAAGCAGCAACGTTTAATGGGTAAGTGGTCATACTTTAATGCCATTTGAGTTATGCAGCTGAGTATCAGGTGTAAGGTTATGGTCGTGATTATTATAAGTATTCATCACCTGTGATAGAGGTTTATTTTCTGTGACTGAATCCAAAGTGTAATTCAAACTGTCAAAACAAATTTGTGTGGTAGTGGAATTAATGGGCAGGGTGATATGGTCAAAAGCAATAGAAAAAAAATCAAAATTACTTTTTTGTATATCATTCCATATGTTCAACATATGCATTATGTCACATGTTAAATCAAACCACATGGTAATATCCTGTGTGATGTAAAAGAAAAATTAACATTTCAAGTATTCCTTATAATGTGTCATGCTTCATTTTGTCAGTTCAAGTGGTAATCGTGAGGATTTGCCTACCATATAAGACTAGGGATGTCACGATGATAGATTTTACTGGTACGATTATTGTCAGAGAAATAATAACGATTTTACGATTATCACAATTATTATGCATTAGTTAATTTTACAACACAAAAATCACATGAACACTCCTTTATAGATCTTTAAAATTCGCTTATTTCCGTATTTTGATGCAGCATAACAAAAATACAAGATAAAAAAGTTGAAAAAAGTCTGAAGTCTAAAAAGTCAAAAATTGGGGGGGGGGGGGGGGGGGGGGGTTAAAAAAAGCTGGAAAAAATCAAGAAAAAGTTTTTTTTTTAAAAATGAAACAAGTAAAAAAAATGGGAAAAAGTTCAAAATAATCAAAATAAATGTTGAAAAAAGTCAAAGTCGAAAAAAGTTCTAAAAAGATGGAAAAAATGACAGAAAAGAAAAACGCGAAAAATTTCGGGGGGAAAAACTCTTAATAGTGACGATGATGAGGAATCCTTACGATGATTTAAAATTGCGATTAATTGTGAAATACGATAATCGTGACATCCCTATATAAGACATAAGTGTATCCCTATATTACTGTATAATCATGAGGACTCGGAAGGATTCACAGAAAGATGTTTGAATTTTATATATTTCTTATATATTTTATAATCTATTTTATAATATATATTTATAAATTGAGTTTTTAGTATCACTTTTACCAACAATGCCAATGTAATTTGGGTCTTTCTTATGCTCCCCTTTTCAGTCATCTGCTGAATGTGGAAATGTAAAGAATGTGGTGTCACCAAATCACAACGATCAGAACTTCTGAAGCATTACAAACTTCAGCATAACCATTTTGGACGCCGCCGTGGATACCCTTGCACATATTCCACCTGTCCTTGTTCCTTTACTACCTGGAATGCCCTTAAGAGTCATTTGTCAAGAAGCCACCCTAGACTGAACCCACAAAAAGACCAGCAGACAACTTTGAGATGCCTTTTGTGTGAATACAAGCAACATTCAACTCTTAAAGACTATTTGCAGCACTTAGGGCAGCATCTGAAAAATTACGAGACTGTGAATTGTATTTTTCGAGGTTGCTCGTACAAAACAAATGTTTATGATTCATTCAGGGAGAATCAACGTGTCATCAGTTTCACCGGAAATGGAAAAGGCTTCATCACTACTGAGGCTGACATTGACAGCTGTCTGAGTCTGTGCAGGAGCGGCGTCTTCATCAGGCAAAGGGATTACTTTAATGGTGCATAGATCCTCAAGGTCTCCCGTAGATGTCAGATTTACGAATGTATCACCAAAGTCTTTGTCCTGGTACTGGATCCTGAAGTTGCCCCTCAATCCACAAGCTCTCCTCACATCATCAACAAGCTCCTCCACGGACTTTGGGATCCCATTTGGCAGCAACAATTTTCTTTTGTCATCTTGACTCAGGCAAACCAGCAGCTTTACAGACTTCTTTCCAGCCATGCTCGAGTCTGAGACAGAGAAAGAGAGACAGAATAAGATAAGTTCATGTCCAACTGGCTTTGGGTATTAACAGTATACACATCATTTGAGCAGTTTTCATGGAGCTATGAATACAATTCTTTCCTTCCTCCTCCTCCTCCTCAGGGTCCCTGGTACCCCCCTCTCCTCTCTACCTTCCTCCCCTCTCCCCTCTCCTCTACCTTCCTCCCCTCTCCTCTACCTTCCTCCCCTCTCCTCTACCTTCCTCCCCTCTCCCTTCCTCTCCTCCCCTCTACCTTCCTCCCCTCTCCTCTACCTTCCTCCCCTCTCCTCTCCTCTTATCCTCCTTTCCCCCCTCCCTTCTCCTGGAGGAGAAACAGAATAAGATGTTTCAAGTCATGAAAAAGCTTATTTTAGATCACTGATGCAATGATGCCAGTAATAAAATTAATTGTACATTTCAGACAGTAATTTCCACAGTATAATAATTAGCAATGTCACGATTATCGTATTTCACAATTAATCGTAAGGATTCCTCATCATCGTCACTGAAGTTTTTCCACTTTTTTTTGTACTTTTTTCCAGCTTGTTTTTTTTTTTTTAAATTTAAAAACTTTTTACTATTTTTTCCAGACTTTTCTCAACTTTGACTTTTTTCAACAATTATTTTTGACTACTTTACTTTTTCTCCAATTTTTTTCGTCTTTTTTTAAATTTATTTTAAAACTTTTTTGCTGATTTTTTAAAAATATTTTTCTCACAACTTTTTTTACTTGCCCCCTGATTTTTTCCAACTTTTTTCTGACTAATTTTTTTCCAGATTTTTTTTTTACTTCAGACTTTTTTATCTTTTAAAGATCTGTAAGGAGTGTTCATGTGATTTTACACATTTAGTGTTGTAAAATTAACTAATGCATAATAATCGTGATAATCGTAAATTTGTGATTATTTCTCTGACAATAATCGTACCAAGAAAATGTATCATCGTCACATCCCTAATAATCATGCACATTTTAAATCATAAAACATAAGCCATTATGTTACCTTAAACGTGGATATATCTTTTTGGAACCACCAGGCGCCTCCCCTGAATCGTATAGTCAGCCAGTGGGTACGGGTCTGCAAGACTGTGGTGTTCAAGAAGTAGAATACCCCTTGCCGATGTGGTCAGTATATAGGCTCTGTAATGTTCAGTGTACCATGCATCAAGCCGTCTGACAACAAAAAGTGGCTTCTCTTGGAGAATGACCATCTGAATGATCTCACAAAACTCTGGCAGACCTGCAAGCTCCCCATGTGAAATGATCATGCCCTTCCTATAGTTATAGGCTTCATAAGTCACATCTTCTGCCATGCACAAAAGATCCAGGTTTGGGTGCTTCTGCTTCACAGCATGTGATATTTCCTCATGCAGAACATCGATGGGAATGGAGGAAACCTTTCTAACTTCCAGAGTTTGTGTGGGCAAGCTGTACAGGTGCAGCTGATGGGCCATATGAAATTGATGCCGCCGTGACAATGATAGGAGCACGTTTTTGAAGCAGTTTGTGTGACGCACAACCCTTTTAAAAAAGCTGTGTTTTGCCTCAAAACGCATCGTCCATAGCTCAACCAGGGGACCAAACTGCTCAATGAGCTTTGGATAATGCTCCACATAGTGGTGTTTGGGCAGAATTCTTTGGTCGGGGAAAACCTCTCTCAATCTCAGCCTGTGTTCAGATATTTTACTGTCCAAATAAGCTATAGATTCTTTGGTGTGAAAAGGTGTGACTACAAGGTCTACAATATCTTTTAAATCATTAAGGACTTGCCAGGCAGGTTCATTAGCAGGAACCTTGTCTCCAATCAGAAGGGGTAGAAACCTCACTAGGCCCCAATTCTCATGTGCATTCCCCCCGATCCTTTTCCTTGTTGAATATGCAAGAGGTACAGGATGGGGACGATTTTTTTTGTCACTCCACTTAAAAGGAAAAGTTTGGATTGCTTCATTCAAGTTGTTCAATGTAAAATATTTCTTACTTATAAAGACAGCCAAACACAATGCTATTTCAACAGGGATGATGCCTTCAAAGAGGTCATGTGCTATGTCAGGGGGGAAACCTGTAGTCACATTAAAGTATGATAGTCTCTTTGATAACAAACAAACCCCTTTCACACCAAAATGTGGCACTTCCTCTTCTCTGACAGCCTCAAGATGAGCAGCATGAATTCCCTGGGTTCTCAGACAAAATGCTCCTGAATTAACTTCTTTAGTCTGAAATTCTTCCCTCTCTGCTGTACAGAATCTACACACATATGTCCCAGAAAAATTCTCCACGAATCCTGCAATGCTATGTGCAGCGAGGTTATCAGCAACAATGAACTGAACAGTGCCCTTTATAGTCTTTCCCAGCTTAGAGATAAAAACTCCATGTTGCTCCAATGTGACAAGATCATCTACCAGAGGTTCAAGCAGTTTTTCATACCCATACTGCGTAACGTCATTACCATTTATCAAAGCAGCTAAATTTATGGAAGACAAGGATGAGTGGGACCCTGGAGGTAAATTACCTAAAATCCAATAAACACCCAAGATCTTATGTATTTTCTTGGACGTGCCCAGGGGGTTACAAATTTCAAATTCGTCCACATACAATGTCAATGAAATAGCAGTCTCATTAGAGAGCAATTCATTCTGCTGAAAGTTGAGTGAATCAAAGAAGCTGGTATATTTCAGTCCATCACCCCCTCTATGATGAGATTTTAAATTAATAGCTTTATCTAGTATTGACTGGCAACTAAGAATCTGCTGCAATGACTTGAGTATTGGAACATACTGGAATGACCTTCTATTCTTTTGGTCTAGCACATACTCCAAGGGTTCTACAACATTGAAATGATTTTTGTAATATGCCTTTCGTTTCCAAGATGTAGACAGAGGACCTTTATCTCCAACTGCAGTTTGAATGGGATTTGACTTACACAGCACAGAGGCCAACTCCTGTACCACTGCTACGTCAACTTGGCAGTTACGTTCCTGCAGTAGCTGGATTATGGTGTCATAGGTGACAGGGACTGAAACTACACTTATCAAATAGTGCAGCTCCTGCAAAAGGTCATCAATAGCCACATTAGGAACCAGGAAAACATGCTCTAGTTTCAATAACACTGAAGCAATTTTGCGCTCTATAGCATTGGACAAGTCTTCAGTACTGTGTGTGTCAAAGACAGAACTAGCTACTTCATCCTCTGAAACATCCTCGTGTAAATCATCAGCATTACTGTCTTCAGAGGAATGGTGGATTGGCTGTGCACTCACAGCAATTTCAGGTTTTAAATCGCTTACAGAGGATAACCTGTGATTTCTGTACCTATGAGTCCTGAATGAATCATAAACATTTGTTTTGTACGAGCAACCTCGAAAAATACAATTCACAGTCTCGTAATTTTTCAGATGCTGCCCTAAGTGCTGCAAATAGTCTTTAAGAGTTGAATGTTGCTTGTATTCACACAAAAGGCATCTCAAAGTTGTCTGCTGGTCTTTTTGTGGGTTCAGTCTAGGGTGGCTTCTTGACAAATGACTCTTAAGGGCATTCCAGGTAGTAAAGGAACAAGGACAGGTGGAATATGTGCAAGGGTATCCACGGCGGCGTCCAAAATGGTTATGCTGAAGTTTGTAAAGCTTCAGAAGTTCTGATCGTTGTGATTTGGTGACACCACATTCTTTACATTTCCACATTCAGCAGATGACTGAAAAGGGGAGCATAAGAAAGACCCAAATTACATTGGCATTGTTGGTAAAAGTGATACTAAAAACTCAATTTATAAATATATATTATAAAATAGATTATAAAATATATAAGAAATATATAAAATTCAAACATCTTTCTGTGAATCCTTCCGAGTCCTCATGATTATACAGTAATATAGGGATACACTTATGTCTTATATAGGGATGTCACGATTATCGTATTTCACAATTAATCGCAATTTTAAATCATCGTAAGGATTCCTCATCATCGTCACTATTAAGAGTTTTTCCCCCCGAAATTTTTCGCGTTTTTCTTTTCTGTCATTTTTTCCATCTTTTTAAAACTTTTTTCGACTTTGACTTTTTTCAACATTTATTTTGATTATTTTGAACTTTTTCCCATTTTTTTTACTTGTTTCATTTTAAAAAAAAAAAAATTTTTCTTGATTTTTTCCAGCTTTTTTTAACCCCCCCCCCCCCCCCCCCCCAATTTTTGACTTTTTAGACTTCAGACTTTTTTCAACTTTTTTATCTTGTATTTTTGTTATGCTGCATCAAAATACGGAAATAAGCGAATTTTAAAGATCTATAAAGGAGTGTTCATGTGATTTTTGTGTTGTAAAATTAACTAATGCATAATAATTGTGATAATCGTAAAATCGTTATTATTTCTCTGACAATAATCGTACCAGTAAAATCTATCATCGTGACATCCCTAGTCTTATATGGTAGGCAAATCCTCACGATTACCACTTGAACTGACAAAATGAAGCATGACACATTATAAGGAATACTTGAAATGTTAATTTTTCTTTTACATCACACAGGATATTACCATGTGGTTTGATTTAACATGTGACATAATGCATATGTTGAACATATGGAATGATATACAAAAAAGTAATTTTGATTTTTTTTCTATTGCTTTTGACCATATCACCCTGCCCATTAATTCCACTACCACACAAATTTGTTTTGACAGTTTGAATTACACTTTGGATTCAGTCACAGAAAATAAACCTCTATCACAGGTGATGAATAAAAATAATACTTATAATAATCACGACCATAACCTTACACCTGATACTCAGCTGCATAACTCAAATGGCATTAAAGTATGACCACTTACCCATTAAACGTTGCTGCTTTCAACTACATGAGACCATTGCAGTCCTAGAAGAAAGGAGACATTTGTTAAAGGTGATGTAGGATTGTCTTAAAAATATCAGATGTATTATTTTTTCATTATTTAAAAAAATATATATATAATACATCCACAGTGCTTCTAGAGGGGTGCAGAATAAAAGCATAGCATTTGCCCGAAATGCTATATTTAGTCTGAATTCAACAATTTAACAAGTTTTGACAGGTTGGACAATGACTTGTTTGCATCCTACCGGCTGATAAGTAGGGGTTGATCCACGTGTGGATGCACTGCGGACGGTTGCGGTGCGTGTCGTGGGGCGAAGAGCAGCCCGACGGGAGGGAGAGAGGAGGAATTTCTCTGCCAGAAACAAATAAACACAATTCTACATATTACACATTTAATGAGAGCAAACAAGTGTTTTCCATTGGCACACACAAACACTGTCTTTCACCTTTTGTTTACACGAAAAATAAGCTTCAAGTCACTGAAAACTATCAATACTGACGTCAGCCAAAGTGTATTTTGAAAACCTGTGATCATGCCTAATTTGATTTACTAGTAAATTATCTGACTTTAAAAGCACGGAAAACGTCGGAAAGGTGGAAGTCTGACGGACCAGGGGCAAAAAGTAAGAAAATTAACGTTCTTAATGCGGATATCTTGTATTAAATATAAAGTGTTCTCTCCGCCCACCGGTGACCCGTTGGTTTTCACCCTGGTCACTTGTACTGACTCTAGTGTTGTATTGTGGGTTTTTGTCTTTTGTTTTTTCTTACTTGTTTTTGTACATGTTACCATCAACCTGCCAAGGGACTACAGATGAACATTAGCCTGAGTCTATAATCTGGCACTTACATGCAGATGTTCATCAATCTGCACTGTCCCATTTTAAATTAATAAATTCTGTTTTCACATTTGCATACCCCCCCCCCCCTCTAGCGTTACATGTACCAACGTGAAAACACGTGACGTGAATACACAATTACCGTTAATTACTCCGTACTTCTGCTGTGGAAGTTGATATGAAGCAGGACATAAGTTAACCGAAGCACCGCGTGCACACAGGCATGCAGCCGAGTTCACAAAGCGGCGTCTGCTAAGCTAACGCTAATGCAAACCTGTATCGATATGCTATCTAACGTTAGCTATAAGTGTCGATGCCGTACCAAACAGTCACGGCTAATCATCGACGTCGTGTGATAAAAGACAGCGTAAAGTTACCTTTTGCAAGAGTGGCGTATAAATGTATACATATATTCAACTTTCATGCATATTTCTTACCGAGTTATTTATCTTCTCTTCCGTTGAGTGCGCCGTTGATTCTTCGCGGGGGAACAAGATGGCGGACAATTCAAAGTGAAATTTCTATGGTGAAATCTTAATTGGTTGTGGCGTGACGTCAGTACGTACGCACGTCACGTGACATGCTACGTTTTCACCCGAATGGAGAATTGTGGTTTGACTAAAAGTCTGTCAACAACTTTGAACCAATGAGGCCTTGATTTACATTTAATGACAGTGATATAATACATTAAACCAAAGAAAAGACAGAAACATAGCGATACTGGGTCAGTTCAAATAGAAATCCCTCCTTACATCAATGGTTGCCCATGTTCACTTTTTTCAGTGCAAAGTCCGTGGAGGAGCTTGTTGATGATGTGAGGAGAGCTTGTGGATTGAGGGGCAACTTCAGGATCCAGTACCAGGACAAAGACTTTGGTGATACATTCGTAAATCTGACATCTACGGGAGACCTTGAGGATCTATGCACCATTAAAGTAATCCCTTTGCCTGATGAAGACGCCGCTCCTGCACAGACTCAGACAGCTGTCAATGTCAGCCTCAGTAGTGATGAAGCCTTTTCCATTTCCGGTGAAACTGATGACACGTTGATTCTCTCCTCATCCTCCTCTAGTTCTTCAAGGACCGAGCAATGGCCAAAAGAGTTTCCCATTCCAAGCTTTTCATATGACACTGAAGTCCAGTTAGAGAGAGGAAATGCTGCCTTTAAGGCAAATGGAACAAGGTTGACAGTCAATCCTAGGATGAAGTCAGACATTCTGGAAAAGGTGTCTGATCTGATCTACAAGTATAAAGCCTATCCGAAAAGCTACCACTTCTGTGAGGTTTCAGAGGCACTGATCAAGAAGCACCCCTGCTTGGCAGAGCCAGGATCTTGGAATGGCTGCTATGGGTGGACACAGAGACTTAAAACCAGGATGGGAAACCTCCGTACCCAACTGAAGGGACTTGGATGCCCTGAGCTTGCTGTCAATTCTCTAAAGACCAAAGCTACAGATGACGCCCATCCAGCAAAAAATGTCAAGCGACCTAAACGTGGTGAGGCCAACCATGTGCCATCCTATCCAGCTGGCGAGACGGCAGATAATCTTGAGTTGGAGCGGCAGGTTTTGAAGGAGGTGAAGAAACGGAACAACGGGAGGATCATCCGAGAAAAAATGGCCAAGACATTTGCCCTCCGTAGACAAGAAATTGTGGAAAAACAGCCCAGGGTGGAAGAACTCCAGGAGCGATGGCCAGCAATCTTTCAAGAAGAGGAGGTATGAGTTGAATCACTGTCACAATCTGTTAAAACTCTATTTCAGAGTCCAGTCAGGCAAACACTATATTTTCCTGATCTTTTTTTTTACTTTGCCAATCATATGCCTTAACATGAAATGTGTTGTCTAATTTGTATATTTCAGATCAATGCTGAATTCCTAAGGATCACAACGGTACCGCTACAACCACGATTCTTGGCTGGTTTGGATAAGCACAGCAGCCAGCTTCTTCAGGTCATAAGGAAAAAAGGTGGAGCTGTCGGTGAGAAAATCAGGAGCATCCTTAAACCTTTGGATCAGGTAAGAAATGCATATGTATTGCATTTGATTTCCTCTTTTGTCAGTTCAGTTCTCTCTGTCGGTGAGTTGAAAGCTGATATGTATTAAATTTTTTATCATTTGATATGTCTTTGTTGCTACAGGGTGTGGACTTGAACATAAGAAGAGAGTGCCTCCTGAAGTCGCTTGTGATTTACCTGGGTGAAGATGTGAGCCACCTGATAAAAGAGTACCTGGTAAGTCAGCAAATCATGGCAATGCACTGAGATCAGGGTGTTTTCTGTTAAATGTAACTGTTGGCCCTGGGCCAACAGTTCGACTAATCAGTAACTACCGGTATCCAGGAGAATAGCACCGAGGGTCTTTCCATCTGCTTGCTGTCTTTCTCTCAGTTCAATTACTTTTTTGGATTGTCATGCAACTGTCCCTATTTCTCTCAATCTCTCTTTCTCTACCTCCCTTTGATATTTAACCCTCTTGTTGCCCCCAAATTATTGAATGAATAATCTCCCCTCTCCCCTCCTTGGGGACAATTATCTAAACTAAGTTAATTGTCTGATTTCAGGTTGTCCAAAAGGAAGAGGCAAAGGCAGAACTTGAAACTGCCGCCATGGCCATCTTTGTCCTCCGCGATGATGATGCTCTCTCCCCTCCAATGGACATTGGCCTCGTCGTCGATGGTGTTGAGGTACTGAACGACTTGTCCTCCATTGCATCATCTTGTGCCATGCTATTTGGCCTGACCTATGCACTCAACCTGAGTTACCCAGTGGAACTCAAATATACCTTTGAGACCTTTCAAAAAATCATCATGGACATTGAAAGTAGGCAAATGTCAAGAAGGATTCAGAACCTCAGTGCAAAGCTGCATGAGTGAAAACTTGTGAACTAAAACACATTGTTGTCACATTGTTAGTATGAGCCTTGGTATTCATCACAGATGATTGCTTGTTGCTGTTGCAAGAGAAAACATTGTTGTTCAGGTTTGCCAGGGTCAGATTTTGTCAAGTCATTGTGGTCATGTTTAGTTTTAAAATGGACCATATGTTTCTTTGAATTGAAATGGCGACTAGACTTTTGCCTTGCTAGTTGCTGCTACAGTTAAAAATGCTCTATGATGTGTTAATAAAACATTACGATAAGTTATGAGTGGTTATAATGATGGTTATACATGTTTATTAGCAAACGATAAACACATTATGATTACATTTATGATGCATTATAGATGTGGGCATTGTTAGTGAGTTACCAACAATTGTAATTGTATAATTGTTACAATTGTACATTTTATTTTCATACATAATTCTTTATTTTTATATGTTTTGTTGTGCTTTTGAACAACTGGAATTAATAAGAGAAAATTGAAAAAGTATTTAATTTCATTTTTATACAGTTATATTTTAAATAGCCCAGAAAATCTCCTCAAAAACATTTGACATGGTCACTGAAATGTTAGAAATTTAATAAAAGAAATGTGAGAAGTTGAACTGTGTGTCTTTTCATAATTTTATTTAATTGGCTTTTCTGAAAGTAAAAAAATTCATTGTATTCATACGACATATAACTTTGTAGTTATGTAAGATTTTTGCTCAAGCCAGGTAAAAATATAAGTTTATACAAAGCAAAAAAAAAAGAAAATTGGAAGTAGAAATTATGATTTCATTGTATTTGAAAACTTTCCTTGGTTTAAATTATATTTTTGAATTAACATTACTACATTTTTTACTTTGTTCAAACTATTACAAGTTGAAATTATGATTTCATTGTATTTGAAAAATTGCCTTGGTTTTAATTATATTTTTGACTTAACATTACTACATTTTATTAATTTGTTCAAACAAATTTTTTTAATTTGAGAAAAACTAAAAAAATTAGATGTTACAAGTTGACGCAATTTTTTTAATTTGATCCAAAGTAACAATTTTTACAGTGCTATTTTCCATTTTCTGGGTTTGGAATTAGGTTGTGCTTGTGCCTAATTCCCGTTTTCAAACAATTACACAACCTACACTTACCCCAGCAAAGCATACCCATAGGCAGCTTACACTTAACCCAGAAAAGCACACCCATACGCGGCTTACACTTGCCCCAGCAAAGCACACCCAGTTTTCTCGGTTTGAAATTAGGTTGTGCTTGTGCCTATATTCCGTTTTCTCGGTTTGGAATTAGGTTGTGCTTGTGCCTATTTTCCGTTTTCTCGGTTTGGAATTAGGTTGTGCTTGTGCCTATTTCCCGTTTTCAAACAACTACACAACCTACACTTACCCCAGCAAAGCACACCCATAGGCGGCTTTCACTTACCCCAGCAAATCACACCCATAGGCGGCTTACACTTACCCCAGCAAATCACACCCATAGGCGGCTTACACTTGCCCCAGCAAAGCACACCAATAGGCACCTTACACTTACCCCAGCAAAGCATACCCATAGGCGGCTTACACTTACCCCAGCAAAGCACACCCATATGCGGCTTATACGTACCCCAGCAAAGCACACCCATAGGCGGCTTACACTTGCCCCAGCAAAGCACACCCAGTTTTCTCGGTTTGAAATTAGGTTGCGCTTGTGCCTATATTCCGTTTTCTCGGTTTGGAATTAGGTTGCGCTTGTGCCTATATTCCGTTTTCACGGTTTTGAATTAGGTTGCGCTTGTGCCTATTTTCCATTTTCTGGGTTTGGAATTAGGTTGTGCTTGTGCCTAATTCCCGTTTTCAAACAATTACACAACCTACACTTACCCCAGCAAAGCACACCCATAGGCAGCTTACACTTACCCCAGCAAAGCACACCATACGCGGCTTACACTTGCCCCAGCAAAGCACACCCAGTTTTCTCGGTTTGAAATTAGGTTGTGCTTGTGCCTATATTCCGTTTTCTCGGTTTGGAATTAGGTTGTGCTTGTGCCTATTTTCCGTTTTCTCGGTTTGGAATTAGGTTGTGCTTGTGCCTATTTCCCGTTTTCAAACAACTACACAACCTACACTTACCCCAGCAAAGCACACCCATAGGCGTCTTACACTTACCCCAGCAAAGCACACCCATATGCGGCTTACACGTACCCCAGCAAAGCACACCCATAGGCGGCTTTCACTTGCCCCAGCAAAGCACACCAATAGGCACCTTACACTTACCCCAGCAAAGCACACCCATAGGCGGCTTTCACTTACCCCAGCAAAGCACACCCATTGGCCGCCTACACTTACCCCAGCAAAGCACACCAATAGGCACCTTACACGTACCCCAGCAAAGAACACCCATAGGCGGCTTACACTTGCCCCAGCAAAGCACACCCATAGGCGGCTTACAACTTACCCCAGCAAAGCACACCCAGTTTTCTCGGTTTGGAAGCAGGTTGTGGTTGTGCCTATTTCCCGTTTTCACACAACTACACAACCTACACTTACCCCAGCAAAGCACACCCATAGGCAGCTTACACTTACCCCAGCAAAGCACACCATACGCGGCTTACACTTGCCCCAGCAAAGCACACCCAGTTTTCTCGGTTTGAAATTAGGTTGTGCTTGTGCCTATATTCCGTTTTCTCGGTTTGGAATTAGGTTGTGCTTGTGCCTGTTTTCCGTTTTCTCGGTTTGGAATTAGGTTGTGCTTTGTGCCTATTTCCCGTTTTCAAACAACTACACAACCTACACTTACCCCAGCAAAGCACACCCATAGGCGTCTTACACTTACCCCAGCAAAGCACACCCATAGGCGGCTTACACTTGCCCCAGCAAAGCACACCCAGTTTCCCCATTTTGAAATTAGGTTGCAATTGCGCCTATTTTCCGTTTTCTCGGTTTAGAATTAGGTTGTGCTTGTGCCTATTTCCCGTTTTCACACAACTACACAACCTACACTTACCCCAGCAAAGCACACCCATAGGCGGCTTACACTTACACTAGCAAATAACACCCATAGGCGGCTTACACTTACCCCAGCAAAGCACACCCATATGCGGCTTACACGTACCCCAGCAAAGCACACCCATAGGCGGCTTACACTTGCCCCAGCAAAGCACACCCAGTTTTCTCGGTTTGAAATTAGGTTGCGCTTGTGCCTATATTCCGTTTTCTCGGTTTGGAATTAGGTTGCGCTTGTGCCTATATTCCGTTTTCACGGTTTTGAATTAGGTTGCGCTTGTGCCTATTTTCCGTTTTCTCGGTTTAGAATTAGGTTGTGCTTGTGCCTATTTCCCGTTTTCACACAACTACACAACCTACACTTACCCCAGCAAATCACACCCATAGGCGGCTTACACTTGCCCCAGCAAAGCACACCAATAGGCACCTTACACTTACCCCAGCAAATCACACCCATAGGCGGCTTACACTTACCCCAGCAAATCACACCCATAGGCGGCTTACACTTGCCCCAGCAAAGCACACCAATAGGCACCTTACACTTACCCCAGCAAAGCATACCCATAGGCGTCTTACACTTACCCCAGCAAAGCACACCCATATGCGGCTTACACGTACCCCAGCAAAGCACACCCATAGGCGGCTTACACTTGCCCCAGCAAAGCACACCCAGTTTTCTCGGTTTGAAATTAGGTTGCGCTTGTGCCTATATTCCGTTTTCTCGGTTTGGAATTAGGTTGCGCTTGTGCCTATATTCCGTTTTCACGGTTTTGAATTAGGTTGCGCTTGTGCCTATTTTCCGTTTTCTCGGTTTAGAATTAGGTTGTGCTTGTGCCTATTTCCCGTTTTCACACAACTACACAACCTACACTTACCCCAGCAAATCACACCCATAGGCGGCTTACACTTGCCCCAGCAAAGCACACCAATAGGCACCTTACACTTACCCCAGCAAAGCATACCCATAGGCGGCTTACACTTGCCCCAGCAAAGCACACCCAGTTTCCCCATTTTGAAATTAGGTTGCGATTGTGCCTATTTTCCGTTTTCTCGGTTTTGAATTAGGTTGCGATTGTGCCTATTTTCCGTTTTCTCGGTTTTGAATTAGGGCTTGTGCCTATTTTCCATTTTCTGGGTTTGGAATTAGGTTGTGCTCGTGCCTATTTTCCGTTTTCTCGGTTTGGAATTAGGTTGAGATTGTGCCTATTTTCCGTTTTCTCGGTTTTGAATTAGGTTGGGCTTGTGCCTATTTTCCATTTTCTGGGTTTGGAATTAGGTTGTGCTTGTGCCTAATTCCCGTTTTCAAACAATTACACAACCTACACTTACCCCAGCAAAGCACACCCATAGGCAGCTTACACTTACCCCAGCAAAGCACACCCATACGCGGCTTACACTTGCCCCAGCAAAGCACACCCAGTTTTCTCGGTTTGAAATTAGGTTGTGCTTGTGCCTATATTCCGTTTTCTCGGTTTGGAATTAGGTTGCGCTTGTGCCTATATTCCGTTTTCACGGTTTTGAATTAGGTTGCGCTTGTGCCTATTTTCCATTTTCTGGGTTTGGAATTAGGTTGTGCTTGTGCCTAATTCCCGTTTTCAAACAATTACACAACCTACACTTACCCCAGCAAAGCACACCCATAGGCAGCTTACACTTACCCCAGCAAAGCACACCATACGCGGCTTACACTTGCCCCAGCAAAGCACACCCAGTTTTCTCGGTTTGAAATTAGGTTGTGCTTGTGCCTATATTCCGTTTTCTCGGTTTGGAATTAGGTTGTGCTTGTGCCTATTTTCCGTTTTCTCGGTTTGGAATTAGGTTGTGCTTGTGCCTATTTCCCGTTTTCAAACAACTACACAACCTACACTTACCCCAGCAAAGCACACCCATAGGCGTCTTACACTTACCCCAGCAAAGCACACCCATATGCGGCTTACACGTACCCCAGCAAAGCACACCCATAGGCGGCTTTCACTTGCCCCAGCAAAGCACACCAATAGGCACCTTACACTTACCCCAGCAAAGCACACCCATAGGCGGCTTTCACTTACCCCAGCAAAGCACACCCATTGGCCGCCTACACTTACCCCAGCAAAGCACACCAATAGGCACCTTACACGTACCCCAGCAAAGAACACCCATAGGCGGCTTACACTTGCCCCAGCAAAGCACACCCATAGGCGGCTTACAACTTACCCCAGCAAAGCACACCCAGTTTTCTCGGTTTGGAAGCAGGTTGTGGTTGTGCCTATTTCCCGTTTTCACACAACTACACAACCTACACTTACCCCAGCAAAGCACACCCATAGGCAGCTTACACTTACCCCAGCAAAGCACACCATACGCGGCTTACACTTGCCCCAGCAAAGCACACCCAGTTTTCTCGGTTTGAAATTAGGTTGTGCTTGTGCCTATATTCCGTTTTCTCGGTTTGGAATTAGGTTGTGCTTGTGCCTGTTTTCCGTTTTCTCGGTTTGGAATTAGGTTGTGCTTTGTGCCTATTTCCCGTTTTCAAACAACTACACAACCTACACTTACCCCAGCAAAGCACACCCATAGGCGTCTTACACTTACCCCAGCAAAGCACACCCATAGGCGGCTTACACTTGCCCCAGCAAAGCACACCCAGTTTCCCCATTTTGAAATTAGGTTGCAATTGCGCCTATTTTCCGTTTTCTCGGTTTAGAATTAGGTTGTGCTTGTGCCTATTTCCCGTTTTCACACAACTACACAACCTACACTTACCCCAGCAAATCACACCCATAGGCGGCTTTCACTTACCCCAGCAAAGCACACCCATATGCGGCTTACACGTACCCCAGCAAAGCACACCCATAGGCGGCTTACACTTGCCCCAGCAAAGCACACCCAGTTTTCTCGGTTTGAAATTAGGTTGCGCTTGTGCCTATATTCCGTTTTCTCGGTTTGGAATTAGGTTGCGCTTGTGCCTATATTCCGTTTTCACGGTTTTGAATTAGGTTGCGCTTGTGCCTATTTTCCGTTTTCTCGGTTTAGAATTAGGTTGTGCTTGTGCCTATTTCCCGTTTTCACACAACTACACAACCTACACTTACCCCAGCAAATCACACCCATAGGCGGCTTACACTTGCCCCAGCAAAGCACACCAATAGGCACCTTACACTTACCCCAGCAAAGCATACCCATAGGCGGCTTACACTTGCCCCAGCAAAGCACACCCAGTTTCCCCATTTTGAAATTAGGTTGCGATTGTGCCTATTTTCCGTTTTCTCGGTTTTGAATTAGGGCTTGTGCCTATTTTCCATTTTCTGGGTTTGGAATTAGGTTGTGCTCGTGCCTATTTTCCGTTTTCCTCGGTTTGGAATTAGGTTGAGATTGTGCCTATTTTCCGTTTTCTCGGTTTTGAATTAGGTTGGGCTTGTGCCTATTTTCCATTTTCTGGGTTTGGAATTAGGTTGTGCTTGTGCCTAATTCCCGTTTTCAAACAATTACACAACCTACACTTACCCCAGCAAAGCACACCCATAGGCAGCTTACACTTACCCCAGCAAAGCACACCCATACGCGGCTTACACTTGCCCCAGCAAAGCACACCCAGTTTTCTCGGTTTGAAATTAGGTTGTGCTTGTGCCTATATTCCGTTTTCCCGGTTTGGAATTAGGTTGTGCTTGTGCCTATATTCCGTTTTCTCGGTTTTGAATTAGGTTGCGATTGTGCCTATTTTCCGTTTTCTCGGTTTTGAATTAGGTTGGGCTTGTGCCTATTTTCCATTTTCTCGGTTTAGAATTAGGTTGTGCTTTGTGCCTATTTCCCGTTTTCACACAACTACACAACCTACACTTACCCCAGCAAAGCACACCCATAGGCGGCTTACACTTGCCCCAGCAAAGCACACCCAGTTTCCCCATTTTGAAATTAGGTTGCGATTGTGCCTATTTTCCGTTTTGTCGGTTTTGAAGTAGGTTGCGCTTGTGCCTATTTTCCGTTTTCTCGGTTTAGAATTAGGTTGTGCTTGTGCCTATTTCCCGTTTTCACACAACTACACAACCTAAACTTACCCCAGCAAAGCACACCCATAGGCGGCTTTCACTTACCCCAGCAAATCACACCCATAGGCGGCTTACACTTACCCCAGCAAATCACACCCATAGGCGGCTTACACTTGCCCCAGCAAAGCACACCAATAGGCACCTTACACTTACCCCAGCAAAGCATACCCATAGGCGGCTTACACTTACCCCAGCAAAGCACACCCATATGCGGCTTACACGTACCCCAGCAAAGCACACCCATAGGCGGCTTACACTTGCCCCAGCAAAGCACACCCAGTTTTCTCGGTTTGAAATTAGGTTGCGCTTGTGCCTATATTCCGTTTTCTCGGTTTGGAATTAGGTTGCGCTTGTGCCTATATTCCGTTTTCACGGTTTTGAATTAGGTTGCGCTTGTGCCTATTTTCCATTTTCTGGGTTTGGAATTAGGTTGTGCTTGTGCCTAATTCCCGTTTTCAAACAATTACACAACCTACACTTACCCCAGCAAAGCACACCCATAGGCAGCTTACACTTACCCCAGCAAAGCACACCATACGCGGCTTACACTTGCCCCAGCAAAGCACACCCAGTTTTCTCGGTTTGAAATTAGGTTGTGCTTGTGCCTATATTCCGTTTTCTCGGTTTGGAATTAGGTTGTGCTTGTGCCTATTTTCCGTTTTCTCGGTTTGGAATTAGGTTGTGCTTGTGCCTATTTCCCGTTTTCAAACAACTACACAACCTACACTTACCCCAGCAAAGCACACCCATAGGCGTCTTACACTTACCCCAGCAAAGCACACCCATATGCGGCTTACACGTACCCCAGCAAAGCACACCCATAGGCGGCTTTCACTTGCCCCAGCAAAGCACACCAATAGGCACCTTACACTTACCCCAGCAAAGCACACCCATAGGCGGCTTTCACTTACCCCAGCAAAGCACACCCATTGGCCGCCTACACTTACCCCAGCAAAGCACACCAATAGGCACCTTACACGTACCCCAGCAAAGAACACCCATAGGCGGCTTACACTTGCCCCAGCAAAGCACACCCATAGGCGGCTTACAACTTACCCCAGCAAAGCACACCCAGTTTTCTCGGTTTGGAAGCAGGTTGTGGTTGTGCCTATTTCCCGTTTTCACACAACTACACAACCTACACTTACCCCAGCAAAGCACACCCATAGGCAGCTTACACTTACCCCAGCAAAGCACACCATACGCGGCTTACACTTGCCCCAGCAAAGCACACCCAGTTTTCTCGGTTTGAAATTAGGTTGTGCTTGTGCCTATATTCCGTTTTCTCGGTTTGGAATTAGGTTGTGCTTGTGCCTGTTTTCCGTTTTCTCGGTTTAGAATTAGGTTGTGCTTGTGCCTATTTCCCGTTTTCACACAACTACACAACCTACACTTACCCCAGCAAAGCACACCCATAGGCGGCTTACACTTACACTAGCAAATAACACCCATAGGCGGCTTACACTTGCCCCAGCAAAGCACACCCATAGGCGGCTTACACTTGCCCCAGCAAAGCACACCCAGTTTTCTCGGTTTGAAATTAGGTTGCGCTTGTGCCTATATTCCGTTTTCTCGGTTTGGAATTAGGTTGCGCTTGTGCCTATATTCCGTTTTCACGGTTTTGAATTAGGTTGCGCTTGTGCCTATTTTCCGTTTTCTCGGTTTAGAATTAGGTTGTGCTTGTGCCTATTTCCCGTTTTCACACAACTACACAACCTACACTTACCCCAGCAAATCACACCCATAGGCGGCTTACACTTGCCCCAGCAAAGCACACCAATAGGCACCTTACACTTACCCCAGCAAAGCATACCCATAGGCGGCTTACACTTACCCCAGCAAAGCACACCAATAGGCACCTTACACGTACCCCAGCAAAGCACACCCATAGGCGGCTTACACTTGCCCCAGCAAAGCACACCCAGTTTCCCCATTTTGAAATTAGGTTGCGATTGTGCCTATTTTCCGTTTTCTCGGTTTTGAATTAGGTTGCGATTGTGCCTATTTTCCGTTTTCTCGGTTTTGAATTAGGGCTTGTGCCTATTTTCCATTTTCTGGGTTTGGAATTAGGTTGTGCTCGTGCCTATTTTCCGTTTTCTCGGTTTGGAATTAGGTTGAGATTGTGCCTACTTTCCGTTTTCTCGGTTTTGAATTAGGTTGGGCTTGTGCCTATTTTCCATTTTCTGGGTTTGGAATTAGGTTGTGCTTGTGCCTAATTCCCGTTTTCAAACAATTACACAACCTACACTTACCCCAGCAAAGCACACCCATAGGCAGCTTACACTTACCCCAGCAAAGCACACCCATACGCGGCTTACACTTGCCCCAGCAAAGCACACCCAGTTTTCTCGGTTTGTAATTAGGTTGCGTTGTGCCTATATTCCGTTTTCTCGGTTTGGAATTAGGTTGCGCTTGTGCCTATATTCCGTTTTCACGGTTTTGAATTAGGTTGCGCTTGTGCCTATTTTCCATTTTCTCGGTTTAGAATTAGGTTGTGCTTGTGCCTATTTCCCGTTTTCACACAACTACACAACCTACACTTACCCCAGCAAAGCACACCCATAGGCGGCTTACACTTACCCCAACAAATCACACCCATAGGCGGCTTACACTTACCCCAGCAAATCACACCCATAGGCGGCTTACACTTGCCCCAGCAAAGCACACCAATAGGCACCTTACACTTACCCCAGCAAAGCATACCCATAGGCGTCTTACACTTACCCCAGCAAAGCACACCCATATGCGGCTTACACGTACCCCAGCAAAGCACACCCATAGGCGGCTTACACTTGCCCCAGCAAAGCACACCCAGTTTTCTCGGTTTGAAATTAGGTTGCGCTTGTGCCTATATTCCGTTTTCTCGGTTTGGAATTAGGTTGCGCTTGTGCCTATATTCCGTTTTCACGGTTTTGAATTAGGTTGCGCTTGTGCCTATTTTCCGTTTTCTCGGTTTAGAATTAGGTTGTGCTTGTGCCTATTTCCCGTTTTCACACAGTTGTGTAGGTTGTGTAGTTACACAACCTACACTTACCCCAGCAAATCACACCCATAGGCGGCTTACACTTGCCCCAGCAAAGCACACCAATAGGCACCTTACACTTACCCCAGCAAAGCATACCCATAGGCGGCTTACACTTGCCCCAGCAAAGCACACCCAGTTTCCCCATTTTGAAATTAGGTTGCGATTGTGCCTATTTTCCGTTTTCTCGGTTTTGAATTAGGTTGCGATTGTGCCTATTTTCCGTTTTCTCGGTTTTGAATTAGGGCTTGTGCCTATTTTCCATTTTCTGGGTTTGGAATTAGGTTGTGCTCGTGCCTATTTTCCGTTTTCTCGGTTTGGAATTAGGTTGAGATTGTGCCTATTTTCCGTTTTCTCGGTTTTGAATTAGGTTGGGCTTGTGCCTATTTTCCATTTTCTGGGTTTGGAATTAGGTTGTGCTTGTGCCTAATTCCCGTTTTCAAACAATTACACAACCTACACTTACCCCAGCAAAGCACACCCATAGGCAGCTTACACTTACCCCAGCAAAGCACACCCATACGCGGCTTACACTTGCCCCAGCAAAGCACACCCAGTTTTCTCGGTTTGAAATTAGGTTGTGCTTGTGCCTATATTCCGTTTTCTCGGTTTGGAATTAGGTTGTGCTTGTGCCTATATTCCGTTTTCTCGGTTTTGAATTAGGTTGCGATTGTGCCTATTTTCCGTTTTCTCGGTTTTGAATTAGGTTGGGCTTGTGCCTATTTTCCATTTTCTCGGTTTAGAATTAGGTTGTGCTTTGTGCCTATTTCCCGTTTTCACACAACTACACAACCTACACTTACCCCAGCAAAGCACACCCATAGGCGGCTTACACTTACCCCAGCAAATCACACCCATAGGCGGCTTACACTTACCCCAGCAAATCACACCCATAGGCGGCTTACACTTGCCCCAGCAAAGCACACCAATAGGCACCTTACACTTACCCCAGCAAAGCATACCCATAGGCGGCTTACACTTACCCCAGCAAAGCACACCCATATGCGGCTTACACGTACCCCAGCAAAGCACACCCATAGGCGGCTTACACTTGCCCCAGCAAAGCACACCCAGTTTTCTCGGTTTGAAATGAGGTTGCGCTTGTGCCTATATTCCGTTTTCTCGGTTTGGAATTAGGTTGCGCTTGTGCCTATATTCCGTTTTCACGGTTTTGAATTAGGTTGCGCTTGTGCCTATTTTCCGTTTTCTCGGTTTAGAATTAGGTTGTGCTTTGTGCCTATTTCCCGTTTTCACACAACTACACAACCTACACTTACCCCAGCAAATCACACCCATAGGCGGCTTACACTTGCCCCAGCAAAGCACACCAATAGGCACCTTACACTTACCCCAGCAAAGCATACCCATAGGCGGCTTACACTTACCCCAGCAAAGCACACCAATAGGCACCTTACACGTACCCCAGCAAAGCACACCCATAGGCGGCTTACACTTGCCCCAGCAAAGCACACCCAGTTTCCCCATTTTGAAATTAGGTTGCGATTGTGCCTATTTTCCGTTTTCTCGGTTTTGAATTAGGTTGCGATTGTGCCTATTTTCCGTTTTCTCGGTTTTGAATTAGGTTGGGCTTGTGCCTATTTTCCATTTTCTGGGTTTGGAATTAGGTTGTGCTCGTGCCTATTTTCCGTTTTCTCGGTTTGGAATTAGGTTGCGATTGTGCCTATTTTCCGTTTTCTCGGTTTTGAATTAGGTTGGGCTTGTGCCTCACTGAAAAAAGTGAACATGGGCAACCATTGATGTAAGGAGGGATTTCTATTTGAACTGACCCAGTATCGCTATGTTTCTGTCTTTTCTTTGGTTTAATGTATTATATCACTGTCATTAAATGTAAATCAAGGCCTCATTGGTTCAAAGTTGTTGACAGACTTTTAGTCAAACCACAATTCTCCATTCGGGTGAAAACGTAGCATGTCACGTGACGTGCGTACGTACTGACGTCACGCCACAACCAATTAAGATTTCACCATAGAAATTTCACTTTGAATTGTCCGCCATCTTGTTCCCCCGCGAAGAATCAACGGTGCGCTCAACGGAAGAGAAGATAAATAACTCGGTAAGAAATATGCATGAAAGTTGAATATATGTATACATTTATACGCCACTCTTGCAAAAGGTAACTTTACGCTGTCTTTTATCACACGACGTCGATGATTAGCCGTGACTGTTTGGTACGGCATCGACACTTATAGCTAACGTTAGATAGCATATCGATACAGGTTTGCATTAGCGTTAGCTTAGCAGACGCCGCTTTGTGAACTCGGCTGCATGCGGTGCTTCGGTTAACTTATGTCCTGCTTCATATCAACTTCCACAGCAGAAGTACGGAGTAATTAACGGTAATTGTGTATTCACGTCACGTGTTTTCACGTTGGTACATGTAACGCTAGAGGGGGGGGGGGGGTATGCAAATGTGAAAACAGAATTTATTAATTTAAAATGGGACAGTGCAGATTGATGAACATCTGCATGTAAGTGCCAGATTATAGACTCAGGCTAATGTTCATCTGTAGTCCCTTGGCAGGTTGATGGTAACATGTACAAAAACAAGTAAGAAAAAACAAAAGACAAAAACCCACAATACAACACTAGAGTCAGTACAAGTGACCAGGGTGAAAACCAACGGGTCACCGGTGGGCGGAGAGAACACTTTATATTTAATACAAGATATCCGCATTAAGAACGTTAATTTTCTTACTTTTTGCCCCTGGTCCGTCAGACTTCCACCTTTCCGACGTTTTCCGTGCTTTTAAAGTCAGATAATTTACTAGTAAATCAAATTAGGCATGATCACAGGTTTTCAAAATACACTTTGGCTGACGTCAGTATTGATAGTTTTCAGTGACTTGAAGCTTATTTTTCGTGTAAACAAAAGGTGAAAGACAGTGTTTGTGTGTGCCAATGGAAAACACTTGTTTGCTCTCATTAAATGTGTAATATGTAGAATTGTGTTTATTTGTTTCTGGCAGAGAAATTCCTCCTCTCTCCCTCCCGTCGGGCTGCTCTTCGCCCCACGACACGCACCGCAACCGTCCGCAGTGCATCCACACGTGGATCAACCCCTACTTATCAGCCGGTAGGATGCAAACAAGTCATTGTCCAACCTGTCAAAACTTGTTAAATTGTTGAATTCAGACTAAATATAGCATTTCGGGCAAATGCTATGCTTTTATTCTGCACCCCTCTAGAAGCACTGTGGATGTATTATATATATTTTTTTTAAATAATGAAAAAATAATACATCTGATATTTTTAAGACAATCCTACATCACCTTTAACAAATGTCTCCTTTCTTCTAGGACTGCAATGGTCTCATGTAGTTGAAAGCAGCAACGTTTAATGGGTAAGTGGTCATACTTTAATGCCATTTGAGTTATGCAGCTGAGTATCAGGTGTAAGGTTATGGTCGTGATTATTATAAGTATTATTTTTATTCATCACCTGTGATAGAGGTTTATTTTCTGTGACTGAATCCAAAGTGTAATTCAAACTGTCAAAACAAATTTGTGTGGTAGTGGAATTAATGGGCAGGGTGATATGGTCAAAAGCAATAGAAAAAAAATCAAAATTACTTTTTTGTATATCATTCCATATGTTCAACATATGCATTATGTCACATGTTAAATCAAACCACATGGTAATATCCTGTGTGATGTAAAAGAAAAATTAACATTTCAAGTATTCCTTATAATGTGTCATGCTTCATTTTGTCAGTTCAAGTGGTAATCGTGAGGATTTGCCTACCATATAAGACTAGGGATGTCACGATGATAGATTTTACTGGTACGATTATTGTCAGAGAAATAATAACGATTTTACGATTATCACAATTATTATGCATTAGTTAATTTTACAACACAAAAATCACATGAACACTCCTTTATAGATCTTTAAAATTCGCTTATTTCCGTATTTTGATGCAGCATAACAAAAATACAAGATAAAAAAGTTGAAAAAAGTCTGATTCGGTTAACTTATGTCCTGCTTCATATCAACTTCCACAGCAGAAGTACGGAGTAATTAACGGTAATTGTGTATTCACGTCACGTGTTTTCACGTTGGTACATGTAACGCTAGAGGGGGGGGGGGGTATGCAAATGTGAAAACAGAATTTATTAATTTAAAATGGGACAGTGCAGATTGATGAACATCTGCATGTAAGTGCCAGATTATAGACTCAGGCTAATGTTCATCTGTAGTCCCTTGGCAGGTTGATGGTAACATGTACAAAAACAAGTAAGAAAAAACAAAAGACAAAAACCCACAATACAACACTAGAGTCAGTACAAGTGACCAGGGTGAAAACCAACGGGTCACCGGTGGGCGGAGAGAACACTTTATATTTAATACAAGATATCCGCATTAAGAACGTTAATTTTCTTACTTTTTGCCCCTGGTCCGTCAGACTTCCACCTTTCCGACGTTTTCCGTGCTTTTAAAGTCAGATAATTTACTAGTAAATCAAATTAGGCATGATCACAGGTTTTCAAAATACACTTTGGCTGACGTCAGTATTGATAGTTTTCAGTGACTTGAAGCTTATTTTTCGTGTAAACAAAAGGTGAAAGACAGTGTTTGTGTGTGCCAATGGAAAACACTTGTTTGCTCTCATTAAATGTGTAATATGTAGAATTGTGTTTATTTGTTTCTGGCAGAGAAATTCCTCCTCTCTCCCTCCCGTCGGGGAATACAAGATAAAAAAGTTGAAAAAAGTCTGAAGTCTAAAAAGTCAAAAATTGGGGGGGGGGGGGGGGGGGGGGGGGTTAAAAAAAGCTGGAAAAAATCAAGAAAAAGTTTTTTTTTTTAAAAATGAAACAAGTAAAAAAAATGGGAAAAAGTTCAAAATAATCAAAATAAATGTTGAAAAAAGTCAAAGTCGAAAAAAGTTTTAAAAAGATGGAAAAAATGACAGAAAAGAAAAACGCGAAAAATTTCGGGGGGAAAAACTCTTAATAGTGACGATGATGAGGAATCCTTACGATGATTTAAAATTGCGATTAATTGTGAAATACGATAATCGTGACATCCCTATATAAGACATAAGTGTATCCCTATATTACTGTATAATCATGAGGACTCGGAAGGATTCACAGAAAGATGTTTGAATTTTATATATTTCTTATATATTTTATAATCTATTTTATAATATATATTTATAAATTGAGTTTTTAGTATCACTTTTACCAACAATGCCAATGTAATTTGGGTCTTTCTTATGCTCCCCTTTTCAGTCATCTGCTGAATGTGGAAATGTAAAGAATGTGGTGTCACCAAATCACAACGATCAGAACTTCTGAAGCATTACAAACTTCAGCATAACCATTTTGGACGCCGCCGTGGATACCCTTGCACATATTCCACCTGTCCTTGTTCCTTTACTACCTGGAATGCCCTTAAGAGTCATTTGTCAAGAAGCCACCCTAGACTGAACCCACAAAAAGACCAGCAGACAACTTTGAGATGCCTTTTGTGTGAATACAAGCAACATTCAACTCTTAAAGACTATTTGCAGCACTTAGGGCAGCATCTGAAAAATTACGAGACTGTGAATTGTATTTTTCGAGGTTGCTCGTACAAAACAAATGTTTATGATTCATTCAGGACTCATAGGTACAGAAATCACAGGTTATCCTCTGTAAGCGATTTAAAACCTGAAATTGCTGTGAGTGCACAGCCAATCCACCATTCCTCTGAAGACAGTAATGCTGATGATTTACACGAGGATGTTTCAGAGGATGAAGTAGCTAGTTCTGTCTTTGACACACACAGTACTGAAGACTTGTCCAATGCTATAGAGCGCAAAATTGCTTCAGTGTTATTGAAACTAGAGCATGTTTTCCTGGTTCCTAATGTGGCTATTGATGACCTTTTGCAGGAGCTGCACTATTTGATAAGTGTAGTTTCAGTCCCTGTCACCTATGACACCATAATCCAGCTACTGCAGGAACGTAACTGCCAAGTTGACGTAGCAGTGGTACAGGAGTTGGCCTCTGTGCTGTGTAAGTCAAATCCCATTCAAACTGCAGTTGGAGATAAAGGTCCTCTGTCTACATCTTGGAAACGAAAGGCATATTACAAAAATCATTTCAATGTTGTAGAACCCTTGGAGTATGTGCTAGACCAAAAGAATAGAAGGTCATTCCAGTATGTTCCAATACTCAAGTCATTGCAGCAGATTCTTAGTTGCCAGTCAATACTAGATAAAGCTATTAATTTAAAATCTCATCATAGAGGGGGTGATGGACTGAAATATACCAGCTTCTTTGATTCACTCAACTTTCAGCAGAATGAATTG
>JAOPHQ010006137.1:0-29631 GCA_030340625.1 Merluccius polli
CTCTCTAACAGCTCTCTAACAGTTATCTAGCAGCTTTCTAGCAGCTCTCTAGCAGCTCTCTAGCAGCTCTCTAACAGTTAACTAGCAGCTCTCTAGCAGCTCTCTAGCAGCTCTCTAGCAGCTCTCTAGCAGCTCTGCACGTAGACCTCGATCATTGTGTACGTGTGCGTCTTGTCCGGGTGGGATCGGGATGACGACGTGAGCACGAGAGAGTCCGTGTCATAATGACCGCCCCGTTTTTCTGTCCCTCCCCACGTATCGCGGACACAGCAAACCTCAGGTGGCGCACAGCAATGCCAGCGCGAAGCCCCGCCAGGCGCCCACCGAAGGAGCCCAGCGGGCTGGAGCCGCGGCGCTGGCCCGCGTGGACCAGCACCCGCGGCCGAAGGGCCAGACGTCGCAGGACGCCATCAGGAAGCAGGGTACGGTGGTGGTGGTGGTCCTCGCTCAGCTGGGCCGACCCCCACGTGTGTCATTAAAGTCACGACCCCAGTAATCGCCAATGCCTTCATGTGCTGTGCAAAACATTGAGAACACACAAAAAAGCTGCAACGATTGTGGCTTCAGTTGGCTCCTTCATAGGTTAAAGATTAAAGGTTAAGGTTTGGCGTATGCCCTGCGACCCCACTCAAAATGCCCTCACAATCCGCTTATGGGTAGCGACCCATGAGCTAAGCCTGTTGGTAACTATTATGTTTATTTCTCTTCAGTGAAAAGGGAGCTGGACGCTGAGGCTGCTGCATTGGCAGAAAAGGAAAAGCCAGTAGAGGTGCGTATGGCTCAAGGGTTGGTGGATAACTTGGAGTAGATCCATTGTAGTCAATGTAGTAATACAAAGCCGGTTCAATGCTGGTAGAGCCAAACATAAATACTTTTAGCAATTCAAAAAGCATGCTCTCCTTGTTAATTAAGGTTAATTAAAAACAGTCCTCTGAGAATGTTCTTGAAGCAAACGAGAATTGACTCTTGCTTTGGGGAAGTGTGCAAAGTTGACTGGAGTACATCACCCGGTATACAGGACTCCAGTGTGCCAGTGAAGGAGCTCGCCTGTCTCTCTGTGTCGGGAGTGTTTTTCACCTGCCCACTTACCGGAGCCACTCTGACCAAGAGTGAGAGAGAAGTGCACATCAAAGAGGCTATTTTCATGGTGCGTGTAAATACATTTTGAACACACCCAATGTTGTTTACGAGTGATGAAGATTGAACTGCGGATGTTATTCCCGTCAGAGGTTCGAGGAGGACGCGGTGGAGGCGTCGGTTATGATGATTCACACCTTCAACAAGGACAGAGATAAAGTCAAAGCTGCTGTTGACATCATCAGCAAGTAAGACGCGATCGTATTTCACAAAGTCTCATGCTGAGCCCGATGTGGAAACACTGATGTAATCTGCTAGGAAGGCTGGACAACCCCTAGTATATACTCCAAAATCCCTTCTCTTGTTTTCTAGGTACATTGAGAATATATGCAAGAATCCAGCGGAAGAAAAATATAGGAAAATCAAACTCAGCAACAAGGTGTTCCAGGTGTGTCCATTTATAATATATTGTATTACTCTTCACTAAAAGTGCACCGCCTATGATTTGTATGGAACTGGGGTCTATGCCGCAACACCCAACAATATTGCTGCATTCTTTTATACTCTCGGCTGTAAGGGCTCTAAAGGAAGTCACTGTTTTCCTTTCCATAATCTTTAAATAGACTTACTTGATATGGAACAAAATTGAGGCAGAAAAGGAGAAATGTTCTTTCGCTACAGTGTATAATCTCCCTTATTAAAGTGTTTTTCTAGGTTTTTGCGTTTACACAAGTGACTCTCTGTGTGTGTGTGTGTGTGTGTGTGTGTGTGTGTGTGTGTGTGTGTGTGTGTGTGTGTGTGTGTGTGTGTGTGTGTGTGTGTGTGTCTGTTGGTCTGGTGTCTACAGGAGAAGGTCCACGCTATGGAGGGCAGCAGAGAGTTCCTGCAGGCCGTGGGCTTCATCAGCACCATGCTCCCAGTGGATGGCCAAGGTACTGACGCCTCTAAGACGCCTGAATCTATGCACTTTATATAATTCTATTCTTTTTACAGTGTCATAACAGCTTTTAACTGCTTTTAAACTGGACTGAGCCACAGTTTTTACCTATTTATTCCATGCATATTTTGCATAGTGCTGTATGTGATGTGTGTGTTTTTGTGTGTCTGTGCCAACTGCCAAAGACAAATTTCCATTTTATATACGTTTTATGGATGATAATAAAGAAGTCTAAAGTCTAAAGTCTAAAGTCTAAGATCATGCAACACAAGCCTTTTCTTTGTGTGTTACTGGTCATTTAGCATGTATCCAAGGTACTGACACCTCTTAGATCATGTAACACAATCCTTTTCTCTCTTTATTAATCGTAATTTAACAATTTAACACAACAGCTTTTTCAATAGTGAGACAGTTATGAGACATATTTCCAAAAATAATGCACATCACGTCAGTCAGTCCTTTTATTTCAGCAGCGTCATTGCTACACTGGGAGGGTTTAAGGAAGGGTTACGTGCTACTGTGGATGTAGTGTACTTCTTGTATGCATTTAATAAAAACAATAAACTTTGGAGGATTGAGGTTCGAACCCAGAACCTTTTTGGCTGAAACACCCTAACGACGAAACTGTCCTGACTTAACAGTTTAACACAACAGCTTTTTCAACAGATTTTTCAACAGTGAGAGTCATGAGACGTATTTCCAAAAATAATGCACATCACATGTCAGTCTGTTTTTATTACTTTTATTTCAGCAGCGTCATTGCTATACTGAAACACCCTAACGACGAGACTGTCCTGACTTAACCAGACTGTCCGGCCTCTGTATGACTGCCATACAGTTTGGTCATTTCACAGAGAAACATTGTCTCCTCAAACTCCTGGGTTCGATTCCCCCCCCCCCCCCCCCCTCTTTCTGTATGGAGTTTGTACGTTCTCCCTGAGAACATACAGAGGTGCTCCGGTTTCCTCCTACATCACAAAAACATGCAAGTTCCCGGACGCTACCTTGTGGCAGCCCGTTGCTCCTCGTTCCTAGGATGGGTTAAATGCAGAGAGGAATTTCCCCATGGGGATTAATAAAATAAAAAAACATCTACTTGTTTTTGTCCCACTGTTGCTTTGTTATCAGAAGAGGGCGAGGAGTTCCTGGTGCTTCCAGAGCAGAGTGCCGAGGCCCTGGATCTGATGCAGGAGAGGAGGGACCGGCTGCAGCGCGGGGAGCCGGTCCGAGCCCAGCTGGACAGGCAGCCGCAGGCCTTCAGAGCGTGCGCCTTCGCCACGCGCTTCGAGCTGCCCTCCGAGTTCTACAACCTCACGGCCGACGAGCTGAAGAGAGAGCAGCAGCAGAGGTACGCTCGAAGACCGATCAGAGTTTGAGTTCTGGATTCATTGGTTCAGTGTTTCTTCAGGTTTCTCAGGTGCCATTGTTTTTTTTACTACTTGTGTTTGAAACACATTTCGAATGCTGAACCACGGGTCTGTATTGTTTGTCAGGAGCGAACTAGTGGACAAGAACGCCATGCTGCGCACCAAGGCCATGCGAGAGAAGGACGAGCAGCGGGCGAGGAGGAAATACAACTACACGCTGCTGAGGGTCAGGCTGCCCGACGGAACGCTGCTTCAAGGTCTCCGCTCCTCGCTTGGCTGCTTGTGGTGTCCATCTTGAATGTAGAACTTGCTCCAATTTTGGACGAACGCTTTGCTGAAGTTGCTTTGGATTACAGCTGAATGACTAACACAATATCGCAACACCACTTTCTTTGATGGTAATTGTGTTAGACGCGTCATCCCGTTGTTTCTGCATAGCTTAATGTGTTAAGACTACTGTAGGGCTCATACTAATGGACCCTTCTCACAGATGTGTGGCAGCAGGGTAAACCACAACAACCATAGCTACTGGTTTCATTTAGGTATAAGTGCACCCGTATATAGACCAAACTCGTTAAGTATTCAATGTACCATACCTGCGATATGCATGTGGAACAGACTAATCAGTTTAAATGTGTCCGTACATTGATGTGCCATTGTCCCTGCCTGTGGCCCTAGGAACCTTCTACGCGTGGGACCGGGTGCCCGCGCTGTTCCAGTTTGTCCGCGAGTCACTGGTGGACAGCTGGCAGCCGTTTGAGCTCATCGCTCCCGGGAGCCAGAAGCTCAACGAGTCTGAGGACGTCGCCTTGGCCGAATGTCACTTGGTGAGTATGGAAGCACAATCCACCGATGAAAAACAGGCTAGAAAATCAGCTTAAATGAGTCCCTTACCAACTCTTTTCAACGATGTATTTCGGGATTCAACCCAGAACCTTTTTTTTTTGTTCATTGTAGCGATCTAGAGAAAAAAATAACAGCGTTGGCAAGGGCGAAATAGACACACATTGGTGGTAACTGATTCGGTCAGATGTGGGGCGTCTTCCACTTACATAAACCCCATGTTAACTTTGAGCCAACCGTGTATCCCACCATGTCTACCGGCCGGTGAATGCACTTCATCCAGAAAGTCATATCATGGGGACAAGTCCCTTGGTCCCCCCCTGGGCGTTAGAATACTATATTTGAAATGTCTCCGTCTCCCAGGTCCCTTCTGCTGTGATCACGTTCAACTGGGATGCAGCAGTGCAGGCGGACATCGCAGCTGCCGGAGGCAACAGCCCAGTGCTCCTCATACCCAGCCTGCAGGAGACCATCAAGACCCTCGGCTGAGCGGCACCCACCCAGGCTGGGTGGGGGCCGCTCAGCCTCCCACTCTCCCTCCCCTCTAGTGACGTTTTCCTGCAGCATCATATAGGGACCGACTGGGAACTTATAAGCCGTTGTTGCAGCCAGTGGTGAATGGTGATATTTAAGAACGGACCAGAGACATCCTAAACCCTTGTAAGTCTCATGGCGTCTCATTCACCCCATGTAAGTGATTGTCCCCCCCCCCCCCCCCCCAAAAAGAGCTTCTCAACGCTTATTAATGCAAATCTGTTGTCTGAAGGACACTAAGCCGCTATGGAGGAGACGTAAAGACACGATGTGTTGCGTAGCGCTCTTCTCACTGCACATTGAGGCTAATGCTCTACGGCGGGAGGAATCCTGTATTTGTTCAATCCCCTCCTGTTTTAACACCGCTCCGCAGCCAAAAGCACTTTCGGCATTATTGGCAGTGGCGCTACTGCTGCCATTGGTCCGATTATCCCAAGAAACACGTTTTGGCTCTGCGTTGTTTTTACTTTAAAGTATCCTGCATAAAGTTTAGCCTCGGCACACTAGGTTGAGGCTGAAGTGTTGACCCATTTGATTTATAACACAAGATACCCTCATGGTCTCGTTAATTGTAATGGCCGTAGTGACTTAAGTTTCAAATTGAAAGTCAGGTCAAAGTTTTTCTATTTAACTTGCACTGCTAGCGAACTAAGAATAGAAAAATATTGATTTAACTATTGTAAGTTCCACAGGGTGTGAGGTTACTTGTGTCCAAAGCAGGTATAAACAATGTCATCATGAAGCTCATATTTTTAGTTATGAAAATGT
Source organism: Merluccius polli (assembly GCA_030340625.1). Lineage (NCBI taxonomy): Eukaryota > Metazoa > Chordata > Actinopteri > Gadiformes > Merlucciidae > Merluccius > Merluccius polli. The sequence goes on from JAOPHQ010006137.1 coordinate 5,527, forward strand.
GAGGGATTTAGCACTAATGTACAGAGCAGCCTGAATCTACCTTTTAAAAATAGATAATGGAAGCCAAGGTCTGGGCACGTATTATGGTGTCTTTAATAAGGCTTCCTGCAACCATTTAATGTAACAGTTTTGCTTTTGCACACGAGTAGTAACGTGAATAAAATGTCTGTTAAAGCGGTCAGCATGTGAATATTGTGAGTGGCTGTGCAGACTGGTCTTGTATTTCTAACACATTCAGTTAAAAAGGTCTTAATCTCCATACAGACAACTGAACAAAATAGCAGAGCGTTGGGCCTGGGATCATATAACTTGATATTCCATCTTGTGTATGGAGCCCAAGAAGACAAGCGGCTTCATGTGTGCCTCAGCAATGGGCAACTATCTCAAAATCCTACCAGGAGCAGTTTGTTTTTGTGTGTGGTTTGGAGCTCACTACAGGCGTCTGCTCCAGTGCATGCCTTGTCCTCCATAAAGGCATTGCATCTCAGTTCTTGGTTTGGTGCAATCCATTTTAGTCAACCAAACTATTAGTTTCACAACATGGGTCATCATGCAGATTTTGTTGCCAAACTCCTGCACACAGTTACAACCCCACAAGCAAGGGGACAATAACATTCTCCAACTCAGTCTTGTTAAACTGTAGGCTTCATAACAAGGATGATGTAAAAAAATATGTACTGGGCTTGTGTCTATTCAGGATTTCATGAAAATCAGTGCTGTTTTTCTTTATAACCTGCCTGTAAAAATAAAGTATTTTACTGCAATGTTTCTGAAGGCCATTTCCGATTGTGCTTGCTTTGACAATACCACACAAATCTTCGACAACTAAAGAAAATGGTGTATAACCCCATATTCCAGCAATAAACACAAACGCATGAAGGCTAACGTAACAAATCCAGAACGCCTTTATAACGGCAAATTAAAACGGTTACGTTTGACTTGATTATTTTAAAATAATACAAAATGGACCCTAACGCATTAGTTTAAACACTGAGCCGCCTGAAATCTAACACGTTCTCAAACAAATACATCACAGTACCGGACTCCAGAGGGACCGTTGGGAGGAAAGTATCACTGATGGCAGCGTGGACACACCCATACAGACATCCGCAAAGACATGAGAAAAACCAATATAAAAGTGCAGTACATTTAATATCATTTTAATGAATTCAACTTGTTCAAGTATTCTTGAAAAGAAAACAATTACATATTTATAAACTGACCTGGCCTAGCTGTACATTTCGGAGATGTAGCCAACAAACGACACCTCCGTTGGGCTGTTAGTTTGGGAGTCGGACCAGATAAATGGCGGTTGTTCAAAAAAATACATGGGTGGACTTGAACACTAGTTTCTGTTATCTGTCTGTGGACTATGTACAACGAGACCAGCAGCAGGGGTCAACGTCCCATAATGCCGTCATGACTGTACAGCGGATGAAATCGGGACGAAAATAGAAACATTTTAATCCTCAATTTACCAAGTTGCGGTTGTCAACATACAGTGGTAGAGCCGTCGCCTTCCTCGTCCACGTTGAGCGCGGCTGACTGAAGCGCAGAAGACTAAATCACACGACGGCCATGATGGCGCCGCCACGCGCAGTACCAAGGGCATCTCCGTCTTCATGCTAAACACGCCACCGCTTTTGCAGCCTCGAGGTCTCGGCACCCGATGCACGAGGCATCCACAAGCTTCTGTCTAGCTTGGTGGAAAACTGTTTCCTGGTTCCTGTCTGGGGAGTGATTGAGACACACCCAGGGCTGTGAGGGGAATGATTGAAATGGGGGGGGGGGGGGGGGGGGCAGTGGTATGGTGGAGAGGAGGTCCTAGAGACATCAATCGCAACGAGGCACAGGCCTGGTTCTTCCTTCTAGGCAGTGGCGACCGTGGGAGCAGGGCTGGACAGTGGAGGGGGGGGCGGCGGTGGAGTCTACTGGAGAGACTACCATCTGGTCTGAGCCCGCGGTCTCAGCATTAGTCCTTGGGGCGGTCTCTTTGGATGAATCTGTGCAGAGGAAGTTTTAGCTTTAGTTCATGCTTGGTGTGGAAATATCCACCTTGTGGGGCCTGAACACAATGGACAGTGAATGCTTCCAAAAAATGACTGAAACTACAAATGAGCCAATGTTTGGTGATCAACATGATGGCATCCTCCTACTACCCCACATAAAAAGCTGATGGTAAACTCATCATTTAGTCATTTAGACAAACAGCTGAGTGTATCTGTTGACAGTCTCACAAATCAGACTTCAGATTAATATCTAAAGTCTGATAGCAGACGAGCTAAAATCTGGGTAAACGGGGCTTTTCATATTTGTTTTGACCAATCATGTTGCTGGAGGCGGGGATATGTAAGCGTATTTGGCAAACAAACTCGGCCAGCAGTAGTAAACTGGACCAAAGTGTCTGTAAAGGTTTCAGATCAACACCGTGTAGACAGGCACTCCCCTTCTGAAAGCTTCATCCACTCGCGCAAATGCGTTTTTCTTTGGTAGAATATCTCCATAACGAAACAGGATACAAGGCGTAACTCCGCCCCTTGCAGTTGTTGGTATCCGGCCCAGGCTCTGTGCCGTCTCCCCCCAGAAGTTCTGCTAACATAGTAGGACTGCTGGTCAGAGGCTAATGTTGTAACTTACCACTCTTTGTAGTGATGATGACACAATCGTCCTCTGCATCCTCCTCTGTGTCAGCCTGGAAACCATCCGTCTCCATGGGCACAGCCTGTAGGGAATGAGGCGGAAGGCGAAAAAGATGTTAAATTACATCTAGTAGTATTACTTGTTCTATTGACATTCTTACTGTACCGACAGCAATATATTGTTTTACTTTCTTTTGACCAATGTACTTATTGCAAGTCAAGACTTTAGACAAAAGCGGCTGCTAAATGCCCAGAATGTAAATGTATTAGAACAATTATAGATTCACAGTGAAGCTGGTGGTTGCAAAAAACTAGTATTACATAGTATTAGTGATCTGGTCTGGGGACCAGGCATATTGGTTCAATTCCACTTAAAACACTGAACTCTGGGTGGTCCTAGTAGTTTCTCCCCCCCCCCCATTTTCCATTTGCCTACCTGTCCACGATCTGCACACTTCTTCATGAACTTTGTGATGGACATGCTACCGGTGCTCTTCCTCTTGTTGGAGGACGGGGTGGTAGAGGTGGAGGAGGGCTGGGGCGTGCCAGGGGAGTTCCCCTGGGACCCGGTAGCCGGCTCCTCGCGGGCCTCCTCGCGAGCTCCAGACGTCAGGTAGGTCCACTGGCAGGGCACCGGGAGGGCCTCCTGGCCCAAGCGGGACAGCACTTCGCTGTGCACGTACCAGCAGCAGCGCCGGTGGGTCGAGCGCTTCTCGTACACGGCGTTGTTTCGGATGATGCGCTTCAGACATATTCTGAAAACAAAATGCAAATCATGAAAACAAAACACACACACACGTTAGGCTCTTGGTAGTCTTACCGCCTCTTTTCGAAGCCACACGAAAGACGGCCGCCTCACCTGGTGGGAATGTTGTCTGCTGCGCTGGAGGGGCTTGTGAGGGCTGACGGCGGGGAGGAGGCCAAGGTCTGCTGGCGGCAGAACTCCTGGAACTCTGTGATGATGACCTTGTTGCTGTTGACGTTGCCATGCAGCAGAGGGAGCAGCTGCTCCAGTACTGAGGGCGATGACATGAGCACAGTGATGCACACCGTTACACTGACTCATCACATTACAACTGTAATGATACTGGCCAGGCCCACAAACAGCCATTCTTGCCATTTTTTTATCAAATGTAATAACATTGTGTAGTCAACATTATAGAATCAGGACATGTATTCGGGTTGGAAGTTTTTTTTTTTAAACAGGCATACCATGCTTCTGCTAAAGATTTGGTCTAGATCAGTGGTTCTCAAATGGGGGTACGCGTACCCCTGGGGGTACTTGAAGGCACTCCAGGGGGTACGTGAGATTTAAAATATATATTTGTATAGCCTATTTAAAAATAGCATTAATTCCCAAAAAATCTAGTAGATCCGCGCCCCCGCCCCCCGTTGGTCGTCGGTGGGCCAGTCCAGGAGAAAATTGCCAGGGCCGAATTTTGTTCCCAGTCCAGCCCTGTTATCAACTGTCAGTCGCTGTTGCCTAGACAACTTTTACTCCTTTTTTTCCCAAAAAATTCTTTGCGCTGGTTAGGGGGTACTTGCCTGAACAAATATTTAACAGGGGGTACATCAATGAAAAAAGGTTGAGAACCACTGGTCTAGATCACCACATATCTTTCGTCAAATCTAGATTGAGAGTAACGCACGCTATTTTCAATCTAGATTTGTACGCGTTTCGCACACATGTTCCTCACACGAAGAAACCATCCCTTCGCATCGTGATCTCAACTATTTTCAAATAATGTAAATGTAAACAAGGCCAATTTAAGTACTTACTTAAGACATGTTGCATAATGGCACAGAAAAACTGCTACGCAAGAGGTGGTTACAAATTCTTACTTAAACAATGATCTTGACAAAAGCAGACCCAGTATGGGTGTACCAAGCTTGAGGTAGGTACTAGCTAGGTGACACTCACGTTGTTCAATTCTCTGGCTTTTCCTCGTCAGGTCCTCTGGGCTGGGGCTGGTGTCTGCCTTGGGTAAGGGCTCGACCAGACACACGGCGTAGGGCTGCAAGAGATCCAGGGCACGACAGTCTTTTCCCCCCACCCAGACACAGCCCCTGACCACCGCCTCCAGCACCTTGACCTTCTTCTTGGAGGACATCAGTTCATCCCACTCCCGGGCTTTGAGCTTCTGACGCACCTTCTGCTTCTCCAGGTCACCACCCTCCTGTGGAGGAGACGAATAGGGAAGATAAGATAGGAAATCTTTATTGTCCATTAAATTTACATCTGGCAGAGTAAAAACTGACAGTGTACAGTATAAAACAGACCGTACACAGTGTAGAAGGTCAATAAATATAGGTAATAATATTAAGCGCTTTGACCCATTTTTAGTTATTTGGTTGACAAACATTTCAAAATGAGATGTTGAAGACAAAGCAAAGATGACATAAGTAGTTTAGCTTGCCAACACGCTAAAAATGCTAGCTAGCAAGCTAAAATTGTCATTAAAGTCGGCAAGAGTAGGCTTTATTTTAATAAACACCCCCAACAGGGACAAAAAGCATCATTCATACCTCTTCCTCCAACGCGCCCTCGTCATCGGAGAGATAACCATGCGGTACGAAGAAGCCATCGTCATCATCATCGTCATTATCACCACCTTCTTCACCACCCTCTTCTTCATCCTCCTGACAATAACCAAATCACAGTCAGGTTCTGAGAAACACACACAACCCTTCCAGAGACACAGTACAAAGTAGAGATATGTTCTTTATGATTCAATCTTGCACAACACTCACTCCTTCACTGTGCGATAGTGATTCCCCAGGCTCCTCCTCTTCCCACTCGTCATCACTGTCCACCTCATAGTCCAACAGATCCTGAGGAGGAGACAGCAGGTCAAACACTGGAAGGCGGCGTCCTTCGCTCAAGCGTGGTTTGATTTTCAGTCTAGCTTTGAAATTTGATATCCAAATAATCATCCGCGGAAGCATAGGGATGCACGAAAAAAAAAGGTTTTCAACTGATACGATAACCAATGACCTGCTTCTCATGGCCGATAACCGATAAGTTAACGACCTGTAGTTTGTGACCAACCGACTGACATCACGGGACGTTCCTCCGAGGTGGTAAAAAACTCGCTGGGAACTCCACCTACCTGTGCCAGCTGCTAAACGTTGGCGAACGAACCCATTTGATACAGCCTCTCAGCAACAATGCATGACCGGGTAACGGCAAAGGCTTTTGACTATTTCATTATTTAAATGCTCTAAAACTCATAATACATACCAACATAATATATAATGTATTTGTAAGATGTCGGAAAAATTATATATATATATATATATATATATATATTAGAGATGGGCATAGATTAAAATATTTAATCTAGATTAATCTAGACTAATCTTGAAATTAATCTAGGTTAATCTAGATCAACGTGGCTCCTTTGAATGATGTCGAAGTTGTCCATAATATGTGTTTGCTACCTAAATAATGGCTTATATTACCAAAATAATGAATTATATTACCTAAATAATGACTTATATTACCTAAATAATGACTAAAAGTGGGTCTGCGCGATTGTTGAGCAGGGGGGGGGGGGGGGGGGGGGGGGAGTGCTACCGGAGCTTTTTGTTGAACGGGAGGTGCTACCGGAGCCTTCTCAATGGAGAACAACTCTCACATCACACCTACAGCACCTTCAACAGAACCGATATGTAGCCATACATACTAGTTTACCTGCAGACTAGACAATATTTTCAATACACGTGTTGTGTGTGTGTGTGTGCATGGGACCTGTTGCCGTTGCCGTGTGACCGATGTCTGACGCGAGTCTTACCGTGTCCTGTTTGAGGGGGCATCGGGGAGAGATGTGCTTGCTCTTCTTACTCCAGGTGCCCCAGTAAGCCGGGCGGTGGTTCACATGGAACTGTAGGAGCTTCATGGCGCCGTAGCGTTTACGGTCCGGCACGCCGTCTGGCTTAGGCCCCTCCTCCTCCACTGCTATACACTCACTGGGAACAAAACACACATACACAGAAGGTTAACAGCATGTATTTAGACGGAAAGGAATCACATGTATCAATTTACTTAGAACTGTCTTGACTGAAGACATTTCCTCAAAACTGTGGTATAAATTGCATTCGCCATTATTTCACACCATAATACTTGCATAAACCATGCAGTTTCATTGACTAAAACTATATTTTGTGCACCTCACAAAAATCCTTATTTAGAAGACTTATCCAAAGTAACATGCAGTAAATACTGGTAATTATTAATGAGCAGGCAATAAGACATTTTGCTCATTAAGGACACCAGCACATTGTACACCCACGCCACACTAACAGGAAGTCCCGGTTCTCAGTCAAATGCAAAACCAAGTCTCATACATTAAATATACATGAACAGCTCTGCACTACGAGTTGGTATTTCACAAGGTCACCTGAGAGGGTTCCTCCCTCTGGGTTTGGTACGACCCGACCTGCGGGGCTTCTCCTTGATCCAGTCGCTCAGTACGCTGGCTTTACTGGAAGGCTGCGCTAGGTACCGGTCCAGCTCCTCCAGGAGCGCATCGCCACATTGGACACGACACAGCGGGGCCAGGCACATGTTGTCCTTGATCTCAAACGGTGCAAACTTTCCACAGGCAGCTGAAAGTGTCTGGATGGAGGAGGGCATGTTGACACAGTCAAGGTTTCCACACTTATTTTCCCCATTACATTTAAAAAATGTTCCATGAATTTATACCACATTTCGATGTCAGTATTTCAGTGGTGTAAATTAATAAACAAGCTTTACTTTTCTGTGTCTCCTATGACATTGTAAACTTGTTTTGAATGTTTTACTGTGCCTAGAAGTCTGGATCACACAAAAATATAGTAACTGCCACAGTGTCTCTGACCTATTTTCACCTTACAACTCCTGTCAGTTACATTTTCAAATTTTACATGAAATGATAATTCTGACAATGGTTTTGAATTTCCATTAATTTTCCAAAAGCTTATGTTTATGCCGTTATTTCCCAAAACATTTCCAGGCCTGGAAAACATATATTTTTTTAATTTCATAAGTTTTCCAGGATGTTCGTGACTATGGGAACCTGGCACAGTTTACTTGTGGATTTGGAATACAACAGTGGGCTTTGGGGTCATTGATGTGTACTCCATTTGCTAGAGAGTTGGAATGTACATGAATTAAATGGACACCCCTGCGTTTGGACAACAGTACAAGTTTAAAACCAAACTGAATGGCTCTGCAGTGATAGCATGCATAACCAATCTACTAGAAATGTTAAATTACAAACATGCCACATACCTTTACCATGTGTTTTTCTATAATTATAGCAAACCAGAGTAATTCATGTGAAATAATGCGTGAAATATATTACCTTAGGAGCCTGTTGGGTCTTGGGTTTCTGCAGAAACCTGGTTATTTCTGCCTTTGTAGCTTTGAGACGCTATAATCAAAGTTTAGAATTAGCCAGTTATTGATTTCCAACACACTCAAGATTAACTTTAAAATGTGGCCTGATTCGAGCAAAGCAACTCACATCTTTCTCTTCTTTCATTCTTTTCTCCTCTTCCTTCAACCGTTTATCCTCCTCTTTCTTGCGCTTCTCTTCAAGTTTAGCCCTAGCGGAAAGGAGAAACCGGTCATCACGAGACCTACAGCATCTAGAATAGGGCTGGGCAATATGGCCAAAATCTTCTTTCCCGATAGAGGTCAATTAAAATCTTGATAACAAAATACATCACAATGTAGCATGTTTTCTGGTAATACAATAAATAAATAATATAGTCTATATAAAATAACCACTTGGTAAGTAGTATTTTCTTCCTTCCATTTCCTTGCATCCTACCTTCCATCCTTATTTTTAACACTTGCCATATCACGATATCCAAAATCTAAGACGATATCTAGTCTCATATCACGATATCGATATATCACTATATTGCCCAGCCCTAGTGTAGAATAACATTTTAAAACATCGATATATATGAAGTTTGAACAGAGCACATTTGACATTGGGCCACGTCGTTCACAAATCTCTTCTTCTCTTAAGAGACGTACCATGATGACACAAATACTAAATTAATCCACGTTGTGTGTGTGAAAGAGAATCGATAGATAATTGTGATCACATAACATGTGATCGCAGTTATTGATACTTGTCGGTTGTGTTATACATAGGATTCATACTGGTTTTTTCCAGGTGTATATCAATAATATTGGGGCGTGACTGCTGCTGCTTTATTTTGTCTGCAGGCTTTGAGTTTGTCCCGTCGTGTGACTCACTCTTGTTTTGATTTCCGTTGCTCCTCCTTTGCTTTCAGGCGCTCTGCCTTGTCCTTCTCTTCCTTCTCTTTTTTCTCACGTTTGTCGCGATCTTCTTTTTCCTTTTTCTCCCTTTTTTCCTTTTCTCGCTCCTCCTTGAGTCTGCGGGCTTCCTCCTTTTTCTTCTCCTTGGCCGATTTGGCCTCTTCCTTCTGTCGCTCCTTCTCCTGCCTCGTCCGAAGCCTCTCCTCTTGCTCTTGTAAACTCTAAAAAAGTCACATGCATATATACATCAGTCACTCCTCCATGAAGGATTAGTCGGGGCTACTAGTCGAAAATTAATATCTAGAGTATGAAATACAGGAAAGAAATGTGCACCTTCAAAGAACGCCTTTTCACCTTCTCGTCGGCTGGTACCTTGGGCGTTGTGTTCAGATCCTGTCAGATTAGAAATAAATGTCAAAATACTTTAGTGGTAGCAGACAGTATGGTTTTTGAAAAAGGCACGAATAATGGCATGTGGTCAAACATTTTAAACCATAGACATTTTGATCAGATGGCCTAGTGAAGTACTAGTGGTACTTACAGTAGAAGTGAGGCTCTCGTTCTTGGCCTGCTCTGGAGAACTCTCTTCCGCAGCCACGGAGCTCACAGAGGACGGCGACACCATGGACTCATTCTCAGGACCGGACATGTCGGCCTTCATTGACTCGTCCTGCTCCTCTTCCTCGCTTTCAGAGTCTTGTGTTGTATCCAGCCGCGTGACGGACTCCTCCAAGTCACTTTCATCCTCTTCTGCTTCGCTTTCCGCTTCGCTTTCATTTTCCGCTTCGCTGACTACTTTGCTGACTACTTTGCTGTCCGAAGTACACGTCTTAGATGGGAGGCTGTTGCTGCTGTTGTTGGAGTTCCCAGTGGTAATCTGTTTATTTGTGTTGGGTTTCTTGCCCTCCGTCGGGACACAGACGGGGGCAGGTGCATCAGGCTTAGATGGGCGTTTAACGGGAGAGTCGCCAGTTAAATCTATACACATGTTCTCAGCAGAAGCGCTACCGCGGCTGAAGAAGCCATCAAGGGGTCCGCGCCCGTTGACCAAGGCTGGTCCGTTGCGGACTGACACGGGGGAGGGCTCGGCCTCGTTCTCTCCATCGGAGGCCGCTGTCTCCAGGCAGAGGGGCGTGCGGGGTCTTTTGGGCTCTTGTGAGTCCTTGGGCTCAGGATTCAGGCGCTTAAATGGCAAACGGGCTGAGGATATTAATGAAGGTTTTATTAGAATTGGTCCGAACCATATGGACTATATCCAAGTTTCTGTCAACCGAAAAACTATATCATATGCAGCCAAGGACTGGATCAAATCTACAACCAATAATGCATGCATTTATCCGTTTGCTTTCGAATTCGTCTTTTGGGCATAGATGCTTTAAACAAACGGCTTGCAAAATCGGAAAAAGGTTGACTAAAAACAGATTTATTATAGTTCATGGTATAATAATAAGGTAATGACCTTAAGGCAAATAACAGAACTGCTTTTAACTTAGTAAGTAACTACTTAGTCTGACAATTCTGCATGTCAATTTAGAAAACCATCTAATGACTTTACTTTGATGTATATGGCCACCTAAAATTGACCATGTCTGTACAGTAGAGCACCTGTGTTTGTGTAATACAGTTAGATTGTAGGTGTGCTATATGCATTTGTAGTGTAAAATACTACTTTTAGGATATTTTAACACCTTTACGTGGGGTAGAAAAATGTTAACTAAAACCACCACCAACCAAGGTTGACACTTTATTAAAAAACATCTGGACCTTCAATGATTTCACTGCAGACCTATAACAGAATTTCAAGACCACGATAGCTAAATCAACTTCTATATATACGTTGATATACTAATATGCTATACTTAGATATACTAATATGTGCAGAAATTAGGAAGACATCTCACCTTGAACCAGCTTCATGTTTGCCTGTTTTTTGGTTTTACAATCCATACCTGAACATGGGCACAAAGCACACAACTCTTGTAACGCAACGACAGTTAATGAAACAACCAGTACAGTCTTCTGCAACATGAACGACCAAACTATTCATAATGGACCCCACTATTGAGACCCTTTCTCCATACATCCAACGCAGCAAACCGACAACACGCTCCAGCTTTTGTCCGGGTTGCACATATCCGCTGGATCCCATCTGGACATAATGCCTTTAAATCTCGGTTTGGGATCCGATAGTCCCCATCGCATCCACACTGCGGCCCACCGTGCACAACGCGCAGTGCACCGATTTTGTTTGGCTTGCACTCCCGCCAACCGGTGCCGTAATTAGTGATCCCTAGGCCCGGTCCAGTCCCACCTTGGGACAGGGCGGTCTGCGGGAGACGACACCACCACCACCACAACACACACTTTGCCAACGACTCAGGGTCCGAGTTGTGACTACTACTAGTAGTACAAGTTGACTAGCTAACCCGCGACATAGCTCTAGTGCTGAAAACGACGCCTTGACGTGTGGGGGTCTTCCGATGGCTAAAGCCCCCTTTGCTAAAGTAGTTAGCTTGTAATTAGCTTGCCAACACCATCACTAGCAACCCGCTAAGGTGCTAAGAGTTAGCAGGAACACTGGAGATGTAACGTCTAGTCTAAGGTTTCACACAATACATTGGACTGTTATTGTTACCAGGAGGGGGCTTAGTCTGAACCAGGTAAACCACCAACTACAAGGAGGCCATTGTGTGTGTATCGGAAAAGTTGAACTTAACTTCGCTTTAACTTCACTTCTCCACCCAAAGGGATGCATATCGACGACACTAGCGTCTCCTCAACCAGCTAGTGTCTGAACTGAAGAGACGAGACCGTGCGGGCCAGAAGCACACGACGACGACGACGACGATGGACGGCGCACACGGATGTCCATTTTATGTTTGCAATGCAATACGTGACGACATCTTACGAAGCGGTTAGAAACAAGTAAAGCGTTGGTGGAGACGACTATTGACGTCCTCCATTTATAGGCATCCGACGGGACGGAGAAAGAGGTGAATGGTGGTGACAGGTTACAACTTTTAAGACCTGTAGTTGGGGGACCAGGTCCAGGACCAGAACCGAGCCACGTTACCTTTCCTGCGCGGGGTCGAGGCGACGAGGTGCCCGTCCGTCTGAGTCTCCGCGGCCAACATCGTCACGACAACCGCGACCGTTGCTCCTATGACAACAGACAACAGTTCCCCCCCTGGCAACCGGAAAAAAAGGTCTATTTCTACACAATTCAACTGTGTTTCTATTCCCGGTTTTCCTTTTTATTTTCTCAGCAACCCCCCGTTTCTCGGCGTCCACATCTCCCACTTTGACTCCACGCGTCCTCCCTGTTGCCCCGCCGCGCGTCTCGCGCTCCTCTCGGTCAGAATTGGCGGGAGTGTGTCAGTGGCCGCGTTAAACGGCGCTGATTGGTCGGGCGGGCATCCCCGACGTCGTGACGTCAGCGCGTTGGTTTTTGTCGGTACGCGAACACACGCGCATGCGCAGCGGGTGCAACTCCCGTGTACCGCCATGGTTTCGGAAAGTTTCATGGAAAAGGTGGAAATACAAATGGTTGTATCGCGGTGACGCCTCCGCTGTTGCCGTTCGGTGTTGTTGTGTCAGGGGGTTAAACGTATTCTAGATAGTCATTATTTAAAGTGTAGCGACCACGATCAAAAGTATACTGTTTTAAGTGTTCTGATTTTTTTTTCTTTCAGGAATGTCATCGTCTCAAGAAACATACCCACCGACAACAAATATAAATATAGCTCAATATAAATATAGATCTATATAAATAAATATCCAAATAAATATGTATAGATCTATATTAATAGATACCGCCCTTATGGTCATATGTTTCCGTTTTATAACTACGCGAATCCAGGGATATGTAGTTCCGTAGTTAAACCAACCTATGGCATCTGTCGTGGAAGAGAGACACCTTAGGACTACACTTCCTACAATGCACCGCGACCATCTGTTTTTTCCACGAGACTTTCACTCAGTTGCGCACCCTGTCCTCGACTAACCTAAATTACTTTTGGTAGTGAACCTAAAAAGGTAGGATGTCAATGCTTGATTTCGTTGTATTTATCAAGCTACACGGTTTTAGTTTTAATGTGTAGCTGCATCAACGGCTACTGTTACGATGTCGCGTTAATCGTCACCATGTCAGTTAAATGAAATAGCCAAGGTACAATTCTACAAAAAGCAGTGATCAGATGGTCATTCCTGCTTTGATTGCTACTGAAATGTTAGCTTTTCTCATATATGACTTATCCGAAAAATATGTTTATATCCATAGCAGGCTTGCATTGCGCTACATACTGTGTAATTCGCTAGCAGCTGGCAATCCAGTACAATACTGATAATAATCAGACATGCCTTGCAGACATGACATTCAGTGTCCCATGCAATTCATTCAAACAGCAAAACCACACTGAAAATAAACATCATCTCCAACATGTCGGACGTGGGGCATCAGTAACATAAAAGTGTATTATGTAGGAGGATATATGTACTGGAGAGAAGTAGGCATACAGTCAGAAACTTTAAGATAAGGGAGCCGCCGCCGTTCTCTGAAACTTGTGCTGCGCGTCTTTAGGCGTAATTACGTTAAACCGCCTGTAGCGGAATATCTAATCTAACTATTTGAATAACTAGTGTTTTTAAATGCAATACTGGGTTTGCATCAAGCCCTTTTGCAAGTGTCTGTTAACACATTTGACTGCAGAGTATTTAATTACACGTTCATCTTTGTCTCGTTATTCATGATTTAATTTATTCATTCATCATTACTGACAATAATACATATTGAACTATAATGTATTGTACCACCACATTAGTGGTGGTACAATACATTATAGTTCAATATGCATTATGGTCTATCATTTAGCAGACCCTTACAAGAAACACGTTGCGCTATGAGTAAGCCCACATGTTTGAAAGTTGATGACATGTCATTTATTTTCTTCTGATTTTTTTTTTTTCAGGAACCACTAGGATTTCAAAATGACAGGTTTGTCTTTTTGTGTTGGTGTTTAACCCTTGAGCCGTTGTTTGTGTTTATGGTATCTAATATTGCCGTCTAGCAGTCACACCGCCATAGCAGAAATACAACATCTAACATCGTTTTCTTGTGTAAAGGTTTTTTTGCACAAAAAGTGTTGTCTTTGTGTTCTAACCCTAACCCTTTTGTATTTTCTAGAACGTGTGAATAACTTCCCACCGCTACCAGCAATACTCAGGATAAAGCCCTGCTTTTATCACAACATTGAAGAGGAAATCCCTGCACCCCATCAACAGCTGGTGCGCAAGGTGTACATACTTTGGATGCGTAAGTGCTCTCATATCTCCGTTTTCTAAGTTGTGTACAAAACCCCTAAACATGATATTACTGAAAATAGTGTGTGCTGAGTGACCCCTCTCCACCTATTGGTTAGCAACAACATAATATCTATACTGTTGCAGCCCTGAGATCAACTATCAGTAACATATTGTTGTTACTCATTGGAAAATCGTCCCAAAAATACAGGCAGCTTATGTTTGAATGTACCCATTGTGCTCTTCCTTTATGATGTAAAGAGATACTTCTCCATTCAAACACAACCCATTCGATGTGTGTCTTTATACAAAGTGTCGTTAAAATGGTCCAAGACGCTTCCTTCAGCCATGGGCATAATGTCATGGAGTTAACCGGAGCGTGTTCCCATGCCTTCTCCGTTCCACTCCAGTAACTGTACGCGTTGGAAATAGCATTCTTGACCCGCTACCTCCATGTGGTTCCACGTGCCCCAAGTTGCATCTTATTTCCTGCTTCCCATATACAGTGTATTCAGGCACGTTGTGTATGAACGTGATCTCGTGCATCGCCTGGTGGGCAGGCGGTGGGGGGCGCCACAAACTTTGGCTTCTCTCTGCTGTGGTTGACTCTCTTCAGCCCCTGTAGTTACACATGCTGGTTCAGACCACTCTACAAGGCTTTCAGGTACAACACCTTTATGACAGTCAACTTTCTTTCAGGCTTTTTTTTTTTTCTGTTGGTCTCTCATATAAAAAAATGCTCGATGACAACTGAATGTCAAAGTAATAACAATCCAAACTTGCCCAATAACATTAATGTTTTGTCTTTCTCTAACTTCTCGCTCGTAGGGCGGACAGCTCCTTTAACTTCATGGCCTTCTTCTTCATATTCTTTCTTCAGTGCGTGCTGGCTCTACTACAGACAATAGGTATCCCTGGCTGGGGAACTTGGTGAGTGAGGGATCCTATTGTCCACTGTGTTCATGCCGGTATAGGTGTGGTCATGTATGTATCGGTGCGGCCAGGGGTTTAGGTTAGCCTGGAAGTGTATCACTAGGATGAATAGTTTGATAGTTTCTCTCACGCCCACGTGTGTTTTCACATCAGAGCCTTAGAGGGGAGTTTCACTTAATAACACTTCTGAGGTCATTTTCACACCTACCCAGGATTTTTTGTGCACCCCAGACAGTTTTTAGGTTGTTTGCGTCACTATTGAGATATTTGACACCTGTGTGAGCAACCCCCCCCATCCAATAGAAGCCCATTCAACATCAAACTCCACGTTGGACTCATGACTGATATTGTCCTTCTAATTGATGTCGCCCCTTCATTTTTCAATTAGTTATTTCATTATGTTAATATTTTATGCTGTTCTGTTGCTCTCCTTTACAAATGCAGTAAGAAGACCCAGGAAGTTTAGTGTCAAACTCAAGAATGCGCGACTTCTGATGTGGGCATACCCTAAAAAAAAAACAGAAACCATACTTCTATGTGGACTAAAAAGAGGAAGCTTGTAACGTTAGACATTTAAATTAAATAACAACTAATCGAAAAATGAAGGGCAAACATATTCATTAGAAGGACAATATCAGCCAGGAGAAGCAGGGATGTGTTTACAATGAGTCTTACATGGAGTTTGAGGTTGAATTGAAGAAAGCAACCTTAAAACTGTCTGGGGTGCACACAAAAGCCGGGTTAGGTGTGAAAATGACCCCAGAATTGTTATAAAGTGAAATTTACCTAGGGAAACCATTTTATTTGCAAACATATTAACAATATAACAGATAGGTTGCATATTAACCTGTTCAATGTTGCACTCTGTTCAAACATCAATGTCACGTGAAAGTATTTTACTAGTGTTTTACACCAGCCTAAAACAATAAGTCTCATTTACTCACCCATGCATAGCCCCAAATGCCACACATCATCCCAGAATTCACTGCGGTTGCCTTGTCATGCGTCCCCTGCCTATTGCGGATAGCGGTGTATTTTGTATTTAATTCAGCTTGCTATAATGCCATAATGTACACTAACCTCCACTACTTTGTCTTGCTTTACCCACGCCAAAAGCGGCTGGATCGCCACAGTGATGTTTTTCAGCTATAACACGGGCTCAGCTATAGTGATGCTTATCACCACTCTGCTTCTTACCGTGGTCACCCTCTTAATGGCACTGGTTCTCATCAAGGTGAGTCCCTAACATGTCAGCAACACACACACCACACACATACACACACCACACACACACACACACACACACACACACACACAGAGGATGTAAAACCCTGCTGTTGCGTTTCCTCCACCCGCCAGGTTCACAGAATGTACCGGGGTGGCGGTGGTAGTCTAGAGCGCGCCCAGGAAGAGTGGTCCACCGGACTGTGGAAAAATGCCCCGGTGAGGGAAGCGGGCTTCAACACGGTTGCTCAAGCTGCCCAAGGCCCAAGCCTGCCCCAGTATCCCGCTGCAGTGCCCAACTACCCCGACAACAGCCAGTGGTAAATCCTGGCACAACCAGTAGATGGCGACAGAGGGTACATTGAGTTTGCCGCGAGTGCACAAAGAAACGAATCACTTGGTTCACTAAAAGTATGATTTCATCCCTGACAGAAAATGATGCATTGCAGTGGTTTGTTTTTTTTGGTTGTTGATATTTGACATTTAAAAAAATGTCCTCAGTAGTACACTTTATTGTCTTATTGTTAGGGAACGGAGACCTAGTTTGAAGTTATCCATTCCATGTCGTCCACGTTTACAAAGCCTGTCCTCAGGTTTAAACAACCCAGTTATGTCTAGAAGTACGTTATCTCATAGTACAGAATGGGAGGCAAAAAAAAAAAGAAATTGTTTTGGATATTGTACATTTGAAAACAAGAGAGCAACATGTATTATCTGTTCTGGGTCCAGTGTATGTGAAAGGCATGGGCCTAAAAGAACCATAGATTAATGTACGCTAGGGAAACCACATGCTACACAGATAGTATGTAGGGACAGGGGTATTGTTACAAAGAAACCAGAATATAGTACAACCAACTATTTTTCCAATGTATATATGGGTATCCAATCATTTCGATGCCTCATTATTTTATTTTGTATTTTTTGATAACTGCTAGATGGCTCCATGCCTCTGATCAGTATCTGCCTTTATAATCACTTTAACTAATAGGCCTTAATATTGCATGCACCTTTTGCATGGTAAAAGTATATTTTCGAAATACTTGCCTTAACAAATGCTTCCTTATAGTGTTCCTTGTTTAGAGCGGCCAATGATGTGTCAAAAGCAGGCCTTTTTTCTTCCTACTTTTAACTGGAAAACCAATAGTTTTTATTTCTATAACTTGAATTTGCTTGGTAAGCAGTTGATGGCCTACTGAATTGCAATTGCCATTAATATCTACTGAAATGAGCGTTGGAACTGTTCCCTTATGCATCTTACTTTTATTTACAATTGCCAATTAACAATTTAAACTTTAAATGTTAAAGAGCAACACAGTCTAATACAAGGTTTTCCTTGTTAAGTTCACATTCTGTTCATCCAGTGCCATTAGGTAATTTGGTTATATACTACAGATACATTTAGTCATATGCTAATGATATGCTGCTTGAAAATGTATGATATTCCAACTTTACAGAAATGGTGCATGCACAGGGATGTCACAATTTATTTTGAGAAACGATTTAAACTACATTTAACATCTTATTTTACCGCGTTTTTTTTTCCTTGCTATTCCAAGTGTAAAGTATCACGTAGGCCTAAGTAACACTACTCCCTGTGTTAAATAAATGCCTAACCTCTTAATGTGAATCCAAAACATTTCAATAAACATTCACTTTTCATTTGCTGTTAATGTTTCACTGAAATTAGGAAAATTGTCCTAAATCAAGAATCCGATACATTAATGCATCAGAAAAACTTAACTGTATAAAGTGATCTACTTCAAACTTGGGTTGTGTAGGCTTAGGATTAGTATGGTATGTGTTTACTGAATACTCGCAAGAGACAACCAAAGCATTCGGTGCACTGGTTTCATCCAATAGTAACTAATGACAGAGGGACACTTTCCTGTCATTTAGTCCATCTGTGACTGTCCTCGACCTTTAACTATTGCACACAATGTCACACTTAACAGTTCTTTGGTTTTGAAACATAATCCTTACGTGACAAACCAACCTTCCCATAGAGGGTAGGTAATCATTAAAGGTAACTACAAACAACCACCACCCCTTGTTTTTCCTGCAGGTTCCTATAACACGAGCGACCTCTGTTCTAGAGCAGTGGGTTCCCAAAGACTGGGGTCGCATAGGATTTCAATTGGGGTCGCATTTGCAAAATCTGTTATTTTTTCCTCCACCGTGCAGTACATCTTTTGTCCACATGGGGGTGCTGCCGTGTCTACCCATAGGCGCTCAGGATCACATTATGGTCTGGCTGCGCCACCAGCAAACGTTTTTCAAACATTGTCGAGCCAATACATATAAATTAGCCTGTTTTTAATATGAGGTTATCAAAGAAATGTCTCTTTGAAATTCAATAGGTCTAATAAACAAAAAGGCCCTAGTATAAAGTGATGAAGGGAGAGATGGCGAGTGATAAGATTTACTGTAGACTGAAGGAAAGAGTACACAGTTGCGTCATTGCCGTCAGCCAGAGCCAAAAACAGATGTGTGTTGACTCACCTTAGCAATATATCACATTGGGTTGTGCAAGGTGCCTTCCATGGTACTCCCTGTTGATAAGGGAATAAAACCACACCGTGTCCGCCTTTTAAAATCAATATAAGAAGTAAGTAGCTAAATGGTGCCGAGACAAATGTATCTGAAAAGATTATCTAATATCTATAAAACTGATTATTTGCGCCATGGGGTACTACAGTTAGTGAAAGTTCACTTTGAGATGTTAGGTATTCGAACCAGGAAGCAACTCTTCCTGGTTCCTGAACTCAAGCAAGGAGTTTGAGACAGCTGATGTAGCGGTCAATTTGTTACTGATCACCACCACCCCCCTGGCATAGAAATGAACAAGTACAGACCTATCACTGAATCATCCATGACATTTTCATGAGTAAATTAAGATGCAGGTATGAGTCAGTGTATGAGGGATGGAGGAGGGACCCTTGAGAATGCATTGCAATAGTGGGAGTAGTGGTATACATTCTCTTCATGGTGGGAAAGTCAGGCATGTTTGTAAGGCCTTGATGTCGCAAATCGATTCCCAAGAAACACTAGAAATTGAGAAATGTCTAATATTGAGGTTGAGTTAAAAAGAAGTCAAGCGCATGTCTTTATAAACACACAAGTCCATGCAATGAGTGAAATGCGTTTGTTTTTTTATCTGAGGTCAACGTTGGCCTTTCATTCAGAGTCTGCTTTTTACATTTTTTTTAATTTTGATATTTTTAAACAAATTCTCAGGCTCAATAAATAGTACAAAAATCAGCTGTACAGAAAATATATAACAAAAGCATATTCCCATCAAAGTCGCAATAGAAAATCTTTGAGGAATAGGAAATCTGGGGTCATGTCTTTCATTTAAAAGTATTTCATATAAAAAGAGAAGGCCGCAGACCAGACTGAGCCTCAATAGTCCTCAAATCTCAGACTCGTCGTTAATGTACCCCAGTCCATCTAAACATGAAATGTTGGCCATGGACGTAAAGTGGGGGTGCCCATTCCCTTTAAAGTCCACCGCAGAGTGGTTATTGTTCGAGATGCACGGGCTTCCCGGCGCCAGTATCTGGACCTCCGCCGCCGCCGTGTGGTTCTGGACGTGCGCATGGTTCTGGACGTGCGCGTACTCCACCACGGGGGTCTTGGCCTGGATGTCCCGGGGCCCCCCCGGTGGCGAGCACCTCCACGAGGCCCCTACCTTCAGCTTCCAAAGGAGAGCAGCGAACAGCGAGAGGGACACCAGAGAGAGAACCGCCACGCCCACTCGCAGGCCCGCTACCCTCTCCGCGTCCGTATGCGTCTCCGGCAGCAGGGGCTCATCCGGCTCGGGCGCCTGGATGGTGCTCTGCGCCGTGGTGCTCGGAATGTCGGACCCGACTGAGGAATCTGGCGCCTTGTCAGTCGTCAGTCCTCTGCAAATCATCCTCCTCAGTCTCCCCGAGTCCATGGCTGAGTTGGTAGATCGTAGGACCGCCATGGTCTTGTTGTACGTCCTTCCGCGCAACCCGCTCCACAGGAGTCACAGGTGTACAGGCCCGGCGTCCGCCACCGAGGCGTTCAGCAGGAGCAGCCCTCCGCCGTACACGTAGTACTTGGGGCCGGAGTGGGAGGCGCCGCCCGTCGGAGAAGAACCAGTGGACCTGAGCCAGGTTGGAATCCGCCACGGCAAGGCCAGCTGGATGTTGTTCTCGGGAACCAGCTTCACCTTGACAACAGATATAGGCTCTGGTACACACACACACACACACACACCACACACCACGCACACACACACTATTAAAGATACAAACTAACAAACAATTGTAGAAACAGCAACACAGCATTTCATGTTTTTAAATCACATGACGCTTGATGTATTCATATATAAGGATGCTTTTATCCAAAGCGTCTTACAATACGTGAGTGCATACATTTTTTAGCAATGTGTGGTCCCAGTGGGAATCGAACCCAACGTTAATGCCATGCTCTATCAGTTGCGCTAGTCGGAGACCACAGATATGAATAGATATTGTATGATGGATATGAATCCAATGCCTTAATGTCCTACTTCAACGTGTACAGAATAGAATTAACGAAGTCGTGTATTCAAGTATAAAGAGGTGGAGGTACCTGGTGGAGTACACCTGGAGGTATCCCCCTCCGTTAGACTCTGAACAGCAGCGGAGCCAAAGCTGTTGCCGTTCAACCAGGGGAGCAGCTGGGCAGCAGAGAGGTCCCAGGCACAGTAGGGGTCCCGGGCCAGAACGCAGTCCGGAACTGGGACCCCTGCGGCCGCAGTTACTGACGGGCACCTGCACATCACCAAACACTGGACCCTGCATACACGTAGCCCCTACACACACACACACACACACACACACACAACACACACACCACACACACACACACACACACACACACACACACCACACACACCACACACACACACACACACAACACACCCACACACACACACACACACACACACACACACACACACACTACTGTCATAACAACAGTGACCAAACAAACATTACCACTGTCCCAACATTACCACTGTCCCAAGATCCCAAAATGGCCAGTTATGCGATGTGACACAATGTCAAGCCCTATATGAACAGTTTTTCATAGAGCTTTCACTTAGTTTATTCACCCCATTATTGATCTAAGTAAATCATAATGTCTGTCATTCTACTTGATAGTAAATCAAGTAAGGCTCATGAAGACTGGGTCATTATGTCTGTTGCATTACATCTCCCATAGTCTCTGTTGCAAGAGACTGAGGAGGTGAGAGCGAGTGAGAATTTCTTCCCACATGCCATCAGAGCTTTGAACAATAAACCTCTTGAAGGGACATTATACTATACCTTGCACTACTGACATTAAAATTATTTGCACTGTTCACTTTCAATATTTTGAAACTATTTTGTACATTGTTTTGTATGTTTTGCTATTTTTGCTATACCTTTATCTGGTATTTTTGGTTATAGCTTAACCCTTTTTAAGTTTCTTGTACTTCTGGGAGTTGAAAGCAACAACATTTCACAATACGTACTTATGTATATATATAAGTGACAAATAAAAATCTCTTGAATCTCTTGAATCTTATGTCCACATAGTACCTTGGCATCATATAGCATCTTACCCTAGCTATCCATGGTGGGATACCAGACAGGCCAGCTAAACTAGCAATTATGGGTGCACCTAGAAACCATTTCTATTGAAATCCTGGGCTGTACCGACAGTGATATATTGTTGTTTTACCTTCTACTGACAAATGTACTTATTGTGTGTACTTGTTCTGTACTTTGTGTATTGTGTACTTATTATTCTTAACGCTTTGGACAAAAGCGTCTGCTAACCGCCCTAAATGTAAATGTAAATGTTACCTCGGAGGAAGAGAGGCGCAGAGTCCTGATAGGCTGAGGGTCTTCGTACAGCTGGACCTCCTCTATTACCAACATCTCCCCTGCGTAGTTTACAGCCTTTTGGACGTAGCCATTTTCCTAAAGACAACAGAGCACTACATCACTCATAGTGACCAAAATAGTATACATACTACACAACATATATGTATAGTCTTTTTTTTCTTTAATTCCCTTTTTTGAAGACCTTGCAAAGTGTTTCAGAGGTAATTGCAATGCGTGATATAATTTAACATGAAATTAGAATTAAAAATGTGATGCCAAAACAGGAGATACACCACCCAAAAAACAAAAGTGAGGTGAATCAATTATTCACCACTGGAGGCCGAGACTTATTGGAAGAAAAAAGATTTCACTCCTTTCCCTTTGTGGAGAATAGACCTCCCAAATGGGGGACTAATATTAAATGGCATCAAAAAATCTTAGATATGCTCAGTCCTAATGACGTGTGTTGCCCAATTGGCCTTCTTTGTGAATTCTACCACGAACAAACATGTCTCACTCTTAAATGTTGAGCAAACAGCTCCAGCTGGATTACAGCTGGATTATAGCTTTCCAGCACTGAGAGTATTATTTTAGTCTATAATTAGACTATACGTTTTGTGTGGTGTATTCTTCTCAATAACATTGGGTAAACAAAAGAACAAAATCCGTTGAAGAGCCCTCAAACATCCATCCACCCTGCCTAATATGTCAACATTACTACACTGCCACCGCTAACTACAACAACCAGCGCTGATTGTACCTGTGCCGATAAACATGACTGGGTACACTTGTCCCGTCCAGCGCGCCAGGGACGTTGTCCACGACGATGCGGGGTCAGGGCGGAGCCCTGGGTGACCAGCAGCGGACCGCGCCGGTCAGCGGGCGTATGGCCTCGTCCATGAGGGGGCCGGGTCCCGATGAACTGCAGGGTCTTGTCGGGGAGGTCCAGGGACGTCCTCATCCCCCACCTTCCGCGCCTCGTTGCTGATTGCACTGAAAACGGCAGCAAGGGAAGGTGGATATTTTTTTGTGTACTGCATTCACACGTCAAATTGTATGTATATATTTGTTTTATTTTATATTAGGATTGTGATTTAGGTGCATGTTGAATAAATTATTTGATTGGATATAAAGATATGCACAAATAAAAAAAGGCTAAAAATGAAATAAAATAATAACTAAAAAAAACATAAAAATCATGTGCATAATATATTTACTGGACCACCAAGAAATAAATCAATGAAGTAATGTTTCATAATGTAATTCATAAATCAATCAGCAATAAATCATCAAATAATGAACTCACAGGCTCCGGTCTTGGTCTGGCAGCTCCCCACTGTACATCACCCACTTGACATAGACGTCTCCACGGCAACGGGGGTCTTGAACTTGCCCTCGTTGAAAACCTCCCTGATGGCCACTACACTGTAGGCACACACCGCCGACATGCGCGACGATCCTCTGGTGAAATCAAACAGAAAAACCCCACATGCAAATTGTATTCAGAGGCAAGCATTTGTTACATGTGTAGTCATTACGTATCAATTGCTGCAGATAAGTTAATCAGAGAAGTACTCCTGTGTTTTTCCAACAATGTGAGCTTTTTTTTCATCTCCATAGATATCTAAATAAATAAAGCATGCATATAGATAGCTAAATCTGTTTTGGTTTCACTTTGGACTTTGGATACACTGTTTGCTTCCTTGTTCTTTTATGATGAGGAGAAAAAGGTCAAACAAGTGTCAATATAATCAATTTAAATATTAAGCTGTCAAAAAGAATCCCAGCTCCGTGGATTTAAATACTGTTTTTAAAGAGCCATAACATGTTGAATAGGTGAACAATATGACAAATT
>JAOPHQ010006138.1:0-2500 GCA_030340625.1 Merluccius polli
CTCTCTCTCCTGAGTGTGTGGTGATAGCTGGTTTATCCTGGGTGCCATGATTACTCTGCACCACAGGTGTGCAGCCCCACCCAGCCCAGAGTTAATCAGCCTGACTCAGACCAGGTGAGGCTGTAGACCAGCTATCAACCACACACACTCCACATTGCCCCCAACACTAAATTGAGGCTGGGGAGAATCCACAGCCGAAGCCTAATCATCCCTCCCTCATCCAAGCAAAACAGAAAAAAACCTTCAAACTGGACTCTCAACAGGGTTACCTTATCTACACAAAACGTGGACTCTTTACAAATAACAAGGAGGCACGATCACTCCCTTTGTGAGGCACGATCACGAGGCACGATCACTCCCTTTGTGGAGCTGGCAGAGGTGCGGCTGGACCTGGGCTGCTCCGAGCTGGATCCGGGGGGAGGCTAGCAGCAGACTGTTGCCAGTGGTGGCTGCTGCACTGCCTCCCCTCTCCTCCGCTGGCCGTCACTGATGTCAGGAAAGGGCTGGTGCTGGGAGGTGGCTGTCCATGAGTGTGGCTGCTGACTCCAGTGTGTGTCCGGGCAGCCCTTCCATGTCCTTTCCTGATCGGAGAAGCCCAACGTTGGGTGCCAATGTGGCAGTTTACCCCTACGACACGCCACCTAAGTGGCTTTTGCTCCAAACATGACACAGGTAGTTGGTTGCGAATATCCATTTATTGGAAATGGCACCGGTGGACCGTGCTGTCATGACAGTAAGTGCGTTTCCATCCACCTCTTTTTATTTGCGAATAATAAAACCTGAGTGGAAACACCGAAAATTCGAGTAAGTCTCCAAATATCTCT
This sequence comes from Merluccius polli, assembly GCA_030340625.1. Taxonomy (NCBI): domain Eukaryota; kingdom Metazoa; phylum Chordata; class Actinopteri; order Gadiformes; family Merlucciidae; genus Merluccius; species Merluccius polli. The sequence continues at coordinate 825 of JAOPHQ010006138.1, forward strand.
AAAAAGTTTTTCCGTTTGAGGGAGGTTGGAAAGTTGGTGTATCGACAAAAGGTTAATGCGATAAGCGAATAGATTCGAATAAATGATGACGTACAAATGATCACGTGACTTAAATGTTACTCCAGCTTCCGCTCCACTGGAGAGACAAAAAATAGCGGCAGAAGAAAATATCAGGTATGTGTGGACTGAAGAGGAGACTGCAACATTCATTGAAGTACAAGAAACAAACAGTTTTTTGTAAGTTTTGTTTGTTTCGTTTCATTCGAGGTTTGATTGGTGCTCTTTCAATTACGTCATCTCGTTGCGCCCTCTTCTTCTGCAGTGGTATAATGGCACCTGACTGGAAAATTAGTGCAACCTACTTATCTTGATGAACCAACTCCTAATATTCGTATAACAGTAGTGGATGGAAATGCGCATAAATCTGCCATTTATTTAGCAGATTTTCTGAAAATTCGATTAAGATTTGCGATACCTTTGGATGGAAACCCAGCTAGTGTCTCTCTCCTGAGTGTGTGTGGTGATAGCTGGTTTATCCTGGGTGCCATGATTGCACCACAAGTGTGCAGCCCCACCCAGCCAGAGTCTAATCAGTCTGACTCAGACCAGGTGAGGCTGTAGACCAGCTATCAACCACACACACTCCACAAGCACCATAATGTCCTACCGCTGCACTTTTGCACTTCTACACTGCATTTCTCTCAAACCTGTGCCTTGACAGTGAACCCCCGAGTATAACATAATGATATTTGAAAAAAAAGGTTTCAGGACCACAATTATAAATTCTTCTTAGATAGTGTTGCCGTGTAGCACACAGACATGGTCAGCATTGCTGAACACAGCTGTCAAAGCTGTGACCAAACTGAGAGATTCAGGCAATTTACAATTTACATCCCAATTCAATTATTGCCTCAAATATTTGACCCATTGCCCACTATCGCTGCAAGATCATGGGTCTAATATAAACAAGATGTCTCAAAATGGGACAAATATTAGCAAATCTCTGCATAAATAATGCATGCAGAGCAGAATAAGGACAGTATTTATTGTTATCCAAGGAGAGAGCTTCCAGTTTTGATGCTTTGGTTGCTTTTCTACAGAGAACTAGTATAAGACCCAAAGCCCTCTCTAAATATATGTTTATGACAAACCAACGTATTCAACAGTCAATGGGTTGAAGCTGTCCGAGACCTTGCCTGACAGAAATAGAAAGGTTTGGTAATTATAGTGTGTGATGGGGATGTCTAGATATGACAGAGCTGACTGGGGTTGTAATGTGGTGCCATACTGTACGGCCATATTCGCATTAACAATTCATCCCTGAATATCTATTAATCAGCATGATGGGCTCAACAAGTCAAATATTTATTAGCAGTGATTAGGAAATTCATATTTTAGACATGACAGTGTCTCATTCCTTCTGGTTCATGAATATGCACATCATTTCAGATCATACGATTTTCAAACTAGACCATAGTTCTGCTGTCGATGGTTTGGCTGTCCAGATGTTAAATTGAAGAATTGTATTGAACTTTGAGCTTTGTCTTTTTTGGATATTTAACAGTATGGGAGGAATAAACAAGACGCTTGTTGGGATCTGGTCACAATTTGTGCATGTGTGATTTGTGTCCCTGTATGTGTGTGTGTGTGTGTGTGTGTGTGTGCATGCGTGGATG
>JAOPHQ010006138.1:5000-7500 GCA_030340625.1 Merluccius polli
GCTCCCTCCCTCCCCACACACAGAGGGCACCCAACCTGTAATGAGCTAATCCCAGCGCTGCGGTGGTGAGGCTCGCTCGGGGCGACCGGCTCCTCTCAGGCAGAACCATCGCTGTTCTGTCGTCTCTCCAACACTTAATGACTTTCAGCTCTGCGGACAACTTGTACCAGATAGATAACATAGACGGAGAATAAAGAAAACACAGAGAGAGAGAGAGAGAGAGAGAGAGAGTGTAGCCTGGGGAAAACAACACAGTGAGGTGGAATGACGCACACACACACACACATGCACACCAAATACACACACGCTTGCACGTGTACACACATAGACACACACACACAAACATACACTCACAAACACACTCACACACACACACACACACACTGCCACCAAGTGCCGTGTTTTGGATCTTAACCCTGACTTCTCTCTCCCTAACACTGATCCTGTCCTATCCTAATGTATGGGTGGAGATATGAGATATGAGCTTGTGCAGAACATGTCACCTCCACACATGAAAGGCCCAAGCCAGGTTTGAACCCAGGGTCCTTTTTGTGGATGCTAACTAGCTAGGGCTAGTGCTTACTAGATGCTAACCACTGAGCATGATTATCATGATTATATCTGCCTCATTCTGAACCTATCAGGTGTTTGTTAATGTGTTTCATTTGTCTGAAAACCAGCACATTTGTAATGGATGTCTGTCGGGACTGTACTGTTTTCAAACATCAGTTGTATAATTTCCACAAAAGCGCTGATGAAAAGCTGTGAAATATCTAAATGCATTCTTTTTTTCAGATCATCTCATGCCCCTCACTGATGCTAATGTGTCGCAGTCCACCTGAATAACAACACAAACAACACAATAACCAACAACTGCTTCATTTGAATATCAGATGGCGCAGTGTAACCACAACGCCTCCATTATACACACAGATGTCCCACACAGATATATGGATAGAAATGCAAAATGTTTTGCACACGCTATTATCCCCCCTAGCCCCCGACAGCCCATCCGTCGCTACCATTCTGCTCTATGGAGTGGAATTGGTTTGTCTCTTCGTGTGCACGCCTCACAGTGACCTCAGGGCCCGTTCTCATGGTCAACTACTTTTCATTTGTTAACGATGTGGCACAGCTTCACTCGTCCCTGGTTGAATATTGATGGAGAGAGAGAGAGAGAGAGAGCTGCGGAGGACAAGTAGGTTTTGTGTTGATGCTGCCGTTCTCTCGCGTTCTCTTCCTCTGCCTCCCCCCCCCCCCCTCTCTCTCTCTCTCTCTCTCTCTCTGTCTCTCTCTCTCTCTCTCTCTCTCTCTCTCTCTCTCTCTCTCTCTGTCTCTCTCTCCCTCTCTCTCTCTCTCTGTCTCTCTCTCCCTCTCTCTCTCTCTCTCTCTCTCTCTCTCTCTCTCTCTCTCTCTCTCTCCCTCTCTCACTCACTCACTCACTCACTCTCTCTCTCTCTCTCTCTCTCTCTCTCTCTCTCTCTCTCTCTCTCTACCAGTCTCACTCACTCACTCACGCTACCTGTTTCACACACTCATTCTACCTGTCTCAGGCTGTGCCGAACCGCATACTAACGTGTGTAGTGCATACTGCCTAGTAAGTATGCCATTAGTACGATTAAGTACGCCCAGACCGTTCACACTGAACTATACAGCCAAGTATCCCAGAATTCACTTTGCACAAACTGGCAGCAATAGCGGAGATTTTTAAGCAGGCTAAAAGCTGTTGTAATTTGACTGTTTATATGTCACTTTATTTAGTTAATATATGTTTTCGGTCAATAAAGGCACCCTCAGTTTATCTAAATGACGGCTGCTTGGAAATTGGCTCGAACGTTTTCAGAGATGTGAGGTGACGTCTGAAGAGACGCAATGCATTTTGGGGCAGTTGAGTACGTCCAGTAAGCTCACGCCGCATACTCGGAAATTCTTGCTAATCTAGTATACATCTGGGCATTTCTCGCATGCACGAAATCCACATACTATGAACTGTGAACGCAATACATACTAAATTTGATGTCATACTTCATACTAGTATGCTCACTCCCTCTCCCTCTACCTGTCTCACTCACTCATCCATTCAGTCCTCTAGTATCACTCACTCACTCACTCACTCATTCACTCTCACTCCCTCATCTCTCACTCCCTCTAACCTAAACTCTTGCACTAATCTCTCTCTCTCTCTGTTGCTCTCTTCCTCTGTCTCCCACTCATCCTATTCTATTACTGCTGACCCTCAGCTCATCATAGAGATGTCTAAGTGTTGCCTTACTATGTGTCTGCACTTGAGGCCATGATGTGTGTGCGTGTGTGTGTGTGTGTGTGTGTGTGTGTGTGTGTGTGTGTGTGTGTACGTGTACGTGCTTTTGCACAGGTGTGTGTGTGTGTGTGTATGTGTATGAGTGTGTGTTTGCATCCCATTCAGTTATTATACCTACTAATGCAGACTGTGTGAGGTGTGCCTCATAATAGCGCCTCTCAGATATGTAAAATGGGCTCT
>JAOPHQ010006138.1:10000-25000 GCA_030340625.1 Merluccius polli
ACTCGCACACACACATACACACACACAGGCACGCACACACACACACACACACACACACACACACACACACACACACACACACACACACACACACACACACACACACACACACACACAAACACACACACTATTCTACACTGCCGCTAACATTGTAAGCACTTTTACTCTAATCCTTTTATTCAGTCACACAGCGACATGCCACAGCAATGGCAAACTAAAGCAATTTGCTTCACATCCTTTTATTACAGTCCAATAAGCTCTTAAACAATTCAGCCTCAACTTTGATTACTTACTATTGTAATTTGCATATTCTCACTCCAAGTCAGTGTGCCCTTAATGTAGCAGAGGTCATCTGAACTGGGGCATTGGACAGAAACCAGGATAAATGTTATAGGCCTACTTGGTCTACAATTATTGCACATTTCAGTGTTTTTTTCCCACCACATATTTATGATGATAAAGGTTAAAGTATGAACTTCTCTAATCTGAAGTTATACATTTGTGGTGGTTAGTTACTGTAAACCAATTAGATCGAAGCCGGTAGGACTACCACCATCATCTTCAGGTTGAGTTTGGACCAGGTTTTGAATTCAGCAATAACAGTGACATCTAGTGTTTATTGTGGGAAATGCGTTTCTTTATTTGACTAACTTTCCGTTGGAGACTGTATACAATTATATAGATGTATAATGTGCTCGCAATGCCATCCCTTTACGTCGTATTTAGTGTTAATGTATTGTGATAGGAACAACACCATGTCCCTTCCCCTCTCTCTCTCTCTCTCTCTCTCTCTCTCTCTCTCTCTCTCTCTCTCTCTCTCTCTCTCTCTCTCTCTCTCTCTCTCTCTCTCTCTCTCTCTCACACACACACACACACACACACACACACACACACACACACACACACACACACACACACCCTGTGTCTCTACAGGACGGTTGAGGCTAAATTAGCTCTGTAACATCACATGTATTTAATCAGTTGAGCACGGCCCCAGCTGTCCACCATCAAGTGTCTCCCAATCATCATAATATGATTTCCCCCCAACTGTCCACAGCTTTAGTCCTTCTGATTACAACTTAATAAGACACTGAGTACACTACACACACACACACACACACACACACACACACACACACACACACACACACACACACACACACACACACACACACACACACACACACACACACACATATCTCTACAATCCCCTAACATACATGTATGTATGTATATATCACACACACACACACACACACACACACACACACACACACACACACACACACACACACACACACACACACACACACACACACACACACACACACACACACGGCATGTGTCTTTGTGCTCCCCTGTCATCTGTCTGGACAATTAAGTGATGACAAGACAAGCTGTGATAAAAAGATGGCAAAGGAGACAAAAAATCCAGGAGGGGTGGAGAGGTGGAGGGGTGGAGACTGGAGAGATGGAGAGATGGATGGAGAGGTGGAGAGGTGGAGGGGTGGGGAGGTGGAGGGGTGGAGAGAGGGATGGAGTGGTGGAGGGGTGGAGAGAGGGATGGAGAGGTGGAGGGGTGGAGAGAGGGATGGAGAGGTGGAGGGGTGGAGAGAGGGATGGAGAGGTGGAGAGGTGGAGGGGTGGAGGGGTGGAGTGGTGGAGTGGTGGAGCGAGGGGTGGAGAGGTGGAGGGGTGGAGTGGTGGAGCGAGGGGTGGAGAGGTGGAGGGGTGGAGAGAGGGATGGAGAGGTGGAGGGGTGGAGAGAGGGATGGAGAGGTGAAGGGGTGGAGAGAGAGATGGAGAGATGGAGAGGTGAAGGGGTGGAGGGGTGGAGAGAGAGATGGAGAGGTGGAGGGGTGGAGAGGTGGATGGAGGGGTGGAAGGATGGATGGATGCAGGAGGGAAGGAGGGGTGGAGGAGGATTTACAAATGGAGCCAACAACGAGACCCCAGTGGATGGGATGGGATCGGAGCATGGCGGCGCCTTTACTGTCATCAAACCTTGTGGATCTCCAGGGCTTGTGTGTGTGTGTGTGTGTGTGTGTGTGTGTGTGTGTATGTGTGTGTGTGTCTGTGTGTGCCGACAGGAGCGGCGAGATGTTAATTCCACCTGACGACCCCGCAGGCCTCACCTCACTCCCCCGGGGCAGGGGGCATGCCTGGGAAGCTGCCAGGAGGAAGCAGAAAGCCAGCAGACAGACAGCGAGGACAGCTCCGTATATCACAGTTCCTTCCAAGGTCTCCCACGAAACCCCCTGCAGGGAACCCTTTAAAACACCCCATTTGTTCAAATGTGTGATTGTAAAACAATGAAATAAAAAAGGTGCACATATAAGACCACATACAAGTAACACCATATCTCTACTGCTGCTAACGTGTTGTGCTGACAGCCATGCCAGCTACCATGTAGAGAATACGGTATAGTGTCAGGAGGTGCCGAGGGAACCACCGATCCTCTAGTGACATGAGGTGGCAGGCCAGGGGTCTCGAAGTTGTTGTCTGCAAGAGATGGTCTCATGATAAACGAGCGGGTCAGCACACGTCACACACACACACACACACACACACACAAAATCCACACACACACACACACACACACACACACTCCACACACACTCACACTCACCCTCACCATACATGGGAACAGGGAAGTGACACAGAAGTGTGGAGCCATCTTACATATGCCAAAGGGAGGTTATACTTCTTTTTTGTATTCCTTTTAGTGGCTGCAAATCTACTGTGGTTTTTATACACTATATATTTTAGAGTACTCAGTCATAGTAGTTTTGTACAGTATTATACTGTATATACATATATACTATGGACACCTGGTCTTAGTTTGTTCTTCTCCATGAAAGGAACAGGCCAGCAGATGTGTTTTTAGCAGATCATCGTAGAGAGCCAAGAGTCAAGGACAAGGCCCACTAGGGCTCTATAAAACATTGACAGGTTACTTCATGGCTCTTTCTCGTTTCTTTCTTTCTTTCTTTCTTTCTTTCTTTCTTTCTTTCTTTCTTTCTTTCTTTCTTTCTTTCTGTCTTTCTTTCTGTCTTTCTTTCAGCACATCTTTAATTATTCAAGTCCTTAATTGCATTCACTCTTCTATTAAGATGTTAACGTTCATTACTTTTACAGTGCGAACTCCAGCACAGCTGCTGGTTATTTCTAAATGAGCTTCCAAAAGCTCTTGTTTTGAAAATTGCAAGAGTAATTGCCTCTTCAGTCGAGCATATCACCCTGTTCTGTAATTGAAGGGCTTGCCAAATGGGTCTGTGAATCTGTGAATCTATTGCACTGTTGTTAAGCCGCTTATTTAATAATAATAATAATAATAATAATAATAATACATATACATATACATATACGTACACACATATATATATATATATATTATTCATACGTTCTTACATTTTCCGTGACATTTATTGGTGAGAAAAGATTATTCGTTCGCAAATGTTATTGCATTGCCGCCCTTGATGCAACAGGATTTACTTGCAAAGGGAGAAGGTGTTGTTGTGAGGAAAATATTGGGTTATTTCAACAAAATCCAGTAAATAGAGTCACAGGATCAAAACAAGACAAAACTTGAACGCATTCCCACGCACAACAAAACGTTTAGGATGGAGTTGACGTTTGACACAAAATGTCTGAGAAAGCTAAAACAGGCGTTGAAACACTCAGGGGTCAGTTGTAGAAAAATAATGAAAGGCTAGCTAGCTTTAACCAGTTGGCTTTAGTAAAGAACATGTGAGACACACTGGGAGAAGTCAGAGGAAAACAAAAAATAGGCACAAAACTAGCAGCTTATAAGCATTGAGTATAAAGACATTAAGCAACAAGACTTATAAGCTTCAGCTGAAGTAACAACAAGCAAACAAATTAAAAGAGGAAAACCATGGGAAGTAAACACACAATGAAACAGGTGAGCTAGCCTGGCCATCAACGCAGCTTGCTTTAAACTACCGGCTAAGACTGACACAAGAAGTGGCATCTGGTGGAGCCACCACAACTAAAAAAAGAACAGGGGAGCGGCAACAACATCGAGGTCTATCGGATCTCGCATTGAGCGACGTCGGCAAAGTTACCGAGCTGACACGTTAATGGTGTCCTCCACTCTGTTTCCAATTTCACACTCCATGGGTTCCATGTGGAGCTTCTTAATTGGAGCATCATCAGGGGACTCTGAACGTGTGTGTGTGTGTGTGTGTGTGTGTTCATGTGTGTGAAAGTTCATGCAGTATGCTTCCTGTCCCACTGTTTTAATGTTAGTAACGCATTTCCGCAATACTTTTAATACATTGGAATCCATGAGAAACAGCTCTCAGGGCACTTTACCCACAGCGAGTGCTTTATGTGCTCTCAGAAACTAGCATTGTTGGATTTTCCGAAAAAAAAAACTTGAGACATGAAGTGAACCCAAGGGAAAAACAGCATCCATTTTTTCCTTGATCGTTGCTGCAAATTATAATTATATATAAGTAGTGAACATTACTAAATATGGATGTTTGGCCTGATGCCATTGAATAATCTGTTTTAATTGATTCATTCATCTTTGTGAGGCTGAGAGCAATCAAAGCATACAATCACAGAGTAGGTACAAAAAAAGTGATCAAAAAACAACTGGACAGAGTGCAGAGTAGCCATAGGAATCTGAGATGCAGGTTAGCAATTTGTTTTTGTAATTGTATTTATTTTGTATTAGTGGTAGCATGGACAGTTATAGTAGATATCCCATATCACAGTGCTTCCTAATTTACATTTGACAAGAGGTATTCTCTGGTAGCCAGTTGAACTCCATAAAAGTGCTTGTAAGCTGCTTCCTTTCATGGCTAAATCATGCCAAACTCACTGCTGCACCCTCCTCGATCATCGCATGCAAGCGCTTGTTCCACTCTTACCAGCCTGATCTCAAAACAAGCGTCGTACATATGTGTACGAAATGTCAGTGCACGTTGATTCGTAAAAATGTATACGAATTTAACCCTAACCCTAACAAATCTGCCGGAGAAACCACGCAAACACAAACCATGATGATTCATGGCTCATGATTTAATGTGACACGAGAAATCTATGATATAATTTATCTACGTTTCAAAATTGTAGTCATTCATGAAATGGAAAGTTCACGCACGCAACCCTGTCTCATCAAAATTACGTCCCCAGGGAACTATTCGGCATTCTCAATTACGTATTTTGTCCGTGATTACGTTTCATTGAACGTATCGCAAATACGTTCGTTCTCAGCCTATTTTTTGCCATTTATTTACCTATAGGATTATGTTTGGTTGAAACGTATCCCAGATATGTTAAATGTCAACATAACACATTAAGGCATATTTCCCTTTCGGGGAACGTTTCATTTAACGTATTTTGTCCCTGATTACGTCTTGAATCTGAATTGAATTGAGCATATTTTTTGTTATTTATTTACCTCTTGGATAATTTACATTTAATTGAAACGTATCCTCAATAGGCTACGTTAAATATCGATAACACATTTGTCGGGTGTGTATAATAAAAATCGACCAGCCACAAACGGTACAGGAAACATAATTTGAAGCTTTCTGATTGGCTGAACTAGCCCAGATATGTAAGCCAACACACTGTGAACATAATTTGTACTTTTTATTTGTACATTTTAAAGCCAGCACAGTTAGAAATGCAAGCTTTTATATTTAGGATAAGATATATTTTATTGTAAGATGGACATTATTATACGTCACGCGCAACACCGCCTGCAGGCGACGGCGCGTTTCAGCCAACCCAGTCTCATATAAAAACGTACCCTGACTACGTTGGTCCAAAGTGCCAAACGTAGAGGGGTTACAATAATGGCCCTTAAATTGTATGACTGTTACATTTTTTCTGCCTATTCTTTTCCCATGGTTTTGCGTCCAAGTCACGTGACTTTCAAGATTCACGTGACTTTTTCAGATTCCACATAGGACTCCCTTGTGATGTCACTCCGTCTGACGGATCAAACCCTCGCCCACAACATGTCTGAGGTTGATTTGCTGATCAACACATTATTCCGTGGCAGCGGGAGAAACTAATGTTGACAAAGTGACGAGTTACGATCGGATGTTTGTCCGCTGTTTAATTTTGATGGTGTGTGGGCATCCGTCCTGTGGTTAGTTATTACTCCTGTATCAGAGCTATAGAGTAAACAACTCTATAAACAACTCTATGTTTACTCTATAGCTCTGATTCCTGCACCATATGTTTCAATGACGTCAGGTTGCTAGGGGCTACGGCTGACAGCCGGAAGTACTGTCCTTGCTGTACTATTGTTTATGTTGTAATGTCATAAGTGTTGACAATAAAGTTTGTTAAAAAAACAACAACAACTATTATTGTCCCACACCACAATGTATATCCCACAATGTGAACTCCAAACAATTCATGTTTGTCCAATTCATTCATAAGACAAACAAAGCAGCTGGAAACACGTCTAAAAACACTTGAAATAGAATGTAGCCCATTTATATTTTTACAACATCAATCTCCCTATAATATGAACAAAATATGATCAGGTTATACTTTCTCTCTTGAAAACGGGCAAAACGCTAACCCTAACCCTAACCCGGAAAATTAATTTAAAAAACTACAAACGTTCGGAAAATGCAATACAATGAAGTGTGCGGCGCCATGTTTTTTCCGCCATGTTTTTTGTAGTTCTAAAGCCCTTTGCATACGACACAGGCCTACTTTCTTTCAAAAGCTCATATCTTGGTCAATTAAAAACAACTGTGTGTAAAAATGTAACTGCACACAGACATACATTCGCATTACCATATTATGTACTATCCTGTCAGCCCTGGGGAAGGGAACACAATGGCTATAAATGGTCATATTAAGTAATATGGAAATATTGATATGAAACATTAAGTAGTTTAAGGGGTAAATGGGGTCTAAACTGCTCCAAATTGAAAACCATGACTAAGGATAAGGTCACCATCAATATGTTGAACACATTTTGCCACTAAATATCCCTTAAAATATGTGTTAGTGATTTTATCCATCTTGGCTCTATATAGGCTGTGAGAAAGTACACATCAGTAAGTTCCTTGGCAGTGAGCAAGATAAAAATGAAACTTTGTCGTAGGATGACAATGAAGACATCGTTGGAAAGGTCTTGATCTGCAGAGTACAGATCTGCCACTGTGAACATTCTGGGTGGTTCCTGCTCCTCAGGAATGCCCTTTGAACCTTGAACCTAAGGCTCTTTTAAAGGCTTACAGAAAAGCAACACAATGTGATACAAACATGGGGAAAACATTTTTGGAAAGCCATTGACTTCTTCTATGATGGCCTTTGTGGCCTTTGCCAAACCATCAGGGGGCGCTACTGGGTAAGGTCAAAACCAGATTTCATCCAATTAACAATAGTAAAAATGAAATCTGACCAAATAAATGTGCTCCCCGGTCCCTAAAACATATAATACACTTGCGAAGTTCCTTGACACATTTTCACATAATAGGGAAAACGTTAACTAAACATTTTAGAACTACAAAAAACATGGCGGAAAAAACATGGCGCCGCACACTTCAGTGTATTGCATTTTCCGAACGTTTGTAGTTTTTTAAATTCATTTTCCGGGTTAGGGTTAGCGTTTTACCCGTTTTCAAGAGAGAAAGTATAACCTGATCATATTTTGTTCATATTATAGGGAGATTGATGTTGTAAAAATATAAATATAGGCTTTATTTCAAGTGTTTTTAGACGTGTTTCCAGCTGCTTTGTTTGTCTTATGAATGAATTGGACAAACATGAATTGTTTGAGTTCACATTGTGGGACATACATTGTGGTGTGGGACAATAATAGTTGTTGTTGTTTTTTTTAACAAACTTTATTGTCAACACTTATGACATTACAACATAAACAATAGTACAGCAGAGCCCGTCTACGGAGAGCCTGTCCACTCCCTATTAAGTCCCATTGTACCGAATTTTGGTTGCAGTTCCACCAGAGCTCCACTGGGGGCGATCGCCCGTGAGTGCAGAATGAATGGGAGCAGATGGAGCTAGACGGCTAAATGTGTCTCTTTCACCTGATTCTCATTGAGAAATCTCAGATTTGATTGTAGTTTTTACAAGTTCAACATGGGTTATAGATCGAAAGTTGAATGAACGAGTACTTATGTCCTTTCGATTTCTTACAGGACGAGTTGTTGTTGCCCATAACACGCTAGCATTCTGCTAATGAATGCTGATTGGTCAGTGAAGGACTGATTATGACCAGAGATCTGCTTGATGGCATCTTGGCATCCGAAGCGGGACCAGAATGTTAAGGTGGACCAGAATGTTAAGGTGGACCTTTTCGCCCAAGTTCTTTTTTTTTTTTAACACAGCAACTTTTTTTGGTTGCTGGCACTTTTATCTGCGTATCGTTATGTACTGCTGTGTTGTCGATGCCTTGAGGGAAAGGGAGAGGCTTGCCGTAAAGCAGTATCCCTGGTCGTAAGATGTGTATGACGTCATTGACATTTTAAAATACTTTTTTAAAGCAAATAAGTGACTCTAAAAAATCTAACACCCAGCAATGTGTAATTTCTTTGCATCCCCTTTCGAAAGCAACATTCAAATTACTAGACAAAAAATTATATCCTGAGAAAAGTGGAGTTTGAGGGGTATAGCTCCATAGACCGCCATTCATTCTGCACTCGTCCTGTGAGCGCCCTCACATGGAACCAGAGGGGAACTGCAATAGTTCAGAACCCGGAAGTAAACCGAGAGTGGAACTTCTCTAGCCTGGCTCCGCCCTCCGACGTACTTCCGCTCAATTTTCATTTCCCTTCAGTACTCTGTCTGGGTTTTCGGCATATTCGCGGGTTTTCTCCCGGTAAAGTTTTACCTGTCCAATCAGCGAACAGAGGGAGTGGCTGAGAACGATGACGTTGAAGTCGTGCGCTAGTTTGAGTTGTAGTACATTCGCCTGACATTTCCAATTGTTCCGTTTACTCTTAAATTCAAAGTACAAAACCTGCAGCTCTCGTTGACATCCATCTTCACACTCTACTCTGTTCATTGCAATGAGGTATCACGGATATAGTTGTTGTTGGTCTGGGGTCTGGGCGGCTACGTCACGTGGTTTCCGGTCGGTTCTGTCGCATGACATACGTCACGACCAAATGTTAGCGATTGGTTATGGCAGATTCGGAGTGGCACTGGGCAGATCCAATAGTTTTAAACTTCAACAGAGCACCCGCCTTCAGTTAGTTAACAATTGTCAATGGTGAGTGGCCAGACTCTCTGTACAAATGAAATGTAGTACGAGAGGCTGGTGACCGGGCTAGAACTTCTCTCCTTATTATGCCGCATTCTATTGAATGTCGGTAGTCGATTAATCCGAGTCCGTTCTCCCGACATCAGATGTAAATGCGTTCCATTGCAACAATTGGGGAAAACATGGATGCCCGAGAAAGTTTAATGTCTGTTTTGTTAGCTCATGAATATTATAAGCAAGCCATATCGGCATACATCAACTACTTCAGGACTATGACTGAACACAGACGGTGCATGATGTAGCCTAAGTATAATTTTGTTTATTTAAATATCATGTAACCTAGGCTATCACAGAACTTAAAATGTGTGTTGGTGTAACAGTAACGTTAGCAGAAGTGGCTATTGATACAATTGTAATGCTATGTAGGTTATGTAATTGACGCTGTGACGTAAATCCAACCGACTCGGTCTTCACCAAAATAGCCAGAGCTTGTGTTTCGGAACCCCGATCTGATTGCCAGTTCTATTGCACTTTCTCAAGGTGGAGGTCGGCTTTTCCCGAAGTCCCGAGCACAATAAAATGCGCCATTAGACATTCTCTGAGTACAGTAAGGACAGTACTTCCGGCTGATAGGTCCTCCCAATGGGACAGGTGGTCACGGCGGCTGTCAGCCGTAGCCCCTAGCAACCTGACGTCATTGAAACATATGGTGCAGGAATCAGAGCTATAGAGTAAACATAGAGTTGTTTATAGAGTTGTTTACTCTATAGCTCTGATACAGGAGTAATAACTAACCACAGGACGGATGCCCACACACCATCAAAATTAAACAGCGGACAAACATCCGATCGTAACTCGTCACTTTGTCAACATTAGTTTCTCCCGCTGCCACGGAATAATGTGTTGATCAGCAAATCAACCTCAGACATGTAGTGGGCGAGGGTTTGATCCGTCAGACGGAGTGACATCACAAGGGAGTCCTATGTGGAATCTGAAAAAGTCACGTGAATCTTGAAAGTCACGTGACTTGGACGCAAAACCATGGGAAAAGAATAGGCAGAAAAAATAGTCATACAATTTAAGGGCCGTTATTGTAACCCCTCTACGTTTGGCACTTTGGACCAACGTAGTCAGGGTACGTTTTTATATGAGACTGGGTTGGCTGAAACGCGCCGTCGCCTGCAGGCGGTGTTGCGCGTGACGTATAATAATGTCCATCTTACAATAAAATATATCTTATCCTAAATATAAAAGCTTGCATTTCTAACTGTGCTGGCTTTAAAAGGTACAAATAAAAAGTACAAATTATGTTCAGTGTGTTGGCTTACATATCTGGGCCAGTTCAGCCAATCAGAAAGCTTCAAATTATGTTTCCTGTACCGTTTGTGGCTGGTCGATTTTTATTATACACACCCGACAAATGTGTTATCGATATTTAACGTAGCCTATTGAGGATACGTTTCAATTCAATGTAAATTATCCAAGAGGTAAATAAATAACAAAAAAATATGCTCAATTCAATTCAGATTCAAGACGTAATCAGGGACAAAATACGTTAAATGAAACTTTCCCCGAAAGGGAAATATGCCTTAATGTGTTATATGTTGACATTTAACATATCTGGGATACATTTCAACCAAACATAATCCTATAGGTAAATAAATGGCAAAAAATAGGCTGAGAACGAACGTATTTGCGATACGGTCAATGAAACGTAATCACGGACAAAATACGTAATTGAGAATGCCGAATAGTTCCCTGGGAACGTAATTTTGATGAGACAGGGTTGACGCACGAAAACCCGCGGCAATCATTTGTGCCGAGGCATTTTATGTTAGGACTAGCTTTGTCTGAGCGTAATAAGATCACAATGTTTGTAGGTTTCAGCTAAATCTCGAGCCACACGACGGTAATCCAATATGGCGGAAAGACCGTGAATAAAAAAGTTGGTTGGGGGGCGTGGTTAACCATAGCTTAATTCGTACAGCCTTGTACGAATTAACGGGACACGACTTTTCGTAAATGGTTTTACGACCATGGCTTTGTGATCGCGTTGCTCTTACACAGAGTTGTTTCTAAAATTCAGTCATTTGTGAGAATGTAACTTCATATAAAAGTCAAATGAAGTGCCGTCTTTAGATTGGCCCAGGTGTCTGTTATTATGTTTGACCTCCTATTCCTAGCCCAGCTTGCACGCGTCAAGCATATCTAAAACGGTGACGTACACACACGCGGATGCACACACGCACGCACGCACGCACGCACATACACACACACACACACACACACACACACACTCGCGACTACTACTGCACATCAAAGCCCTCTCTTCCTACTTCCTCACCCTCTGGCCCTGCTCTCATTTCCTGTGTTGAACCCCCTGAGCAGAGGAGACAGTATCTGTCATTTCAGGGAGATGTTCCGCTGTGGATTTCCTTATGAAGCTAATAATGATCCTTCACTGTGGGGCTTGGAAAGCAAGACGAGGTACCAACTTTAAACAGCACTTCCTGCTCATCAGGTCTGATTGTGCTGAAGCTGAGTTAGGGTAAGACACTAAAACCTTTTGAGACGACAAATGGCGCAGTCTGCACACAGAGTTAATCTGATCATCAAGGTGCCATCAACAACTGCTCATTATAGGATCAGGGTGCAGCGGGAATACAAAGGACTTTTACAAGGTTCCTGGAAGATAATGATATCTTTTAAATCCAGACGGATTGTATTTTATTTTATGAATGACAGAAGTGAGTCAATCACTCAGGACAGTAAAATACTGCAGGTAGCCTTCAGCCAAGTAAAGTGCATCCACTAGATTACAATGCCTTTAAACAAATCTCTCTCTCTATATCTCTCTCTCTCTCTCTCTCTCCAAGACAACCGTCAGCTTGTCTACCGACAAGAGGTTAGGGTTAGGTACGTTGTTTTCATGATATCTGTTAAAATGCATGTCCTGTCCAATGCATGTCCAAACATTGTCCAACAGTGAAAAGGGTCAACTGCAGAACAAACAAGAGGGAGTGTGTTGAACTAACACAGTGCATAAAGGACATACACACAGTGCATGTGATGGACTCAAACCCTCTTCCATTAGATTTGCATAGCTGCAAGATGTGTGTGCATCAAAATACATATAATTGGTATGAATTTCTGTGTGTGTGTGTGTGTGTGCTTCTATCTGTTGATGTGTATGCCTGTATAGGCAGGAAGCTAGCCTAATTAAATACACTCCTTATTCACATGATTTATTACTGGTGTTTGGGGAAAACAAAAAGTGATTGTGCAGTCTCCCTGCAAAGGGAACAAATCTATTTGAATCCTGACTAATGACGCCTGCTTTAAAGTTCATGATATGCTTCTTTCCTGTTAGCTGACTGTAAATTACTAAGTGAGTACAACTATTCATTAGAATAAATTACCCATTAGAATAAATGACGGCAACAGATATGGCCACCAGGTGTAGTATTTCCACAAGTATCAATCCTGTATAGTGTAAGCCAAAAATGTAAAGCACATTTAACATTTTGAAAAATTACTGAATCTAAAACAACAATTAAAAAATATGTAATTGTGTGACATACAGTTTACTATATTTTAATATTTAATATATTTGGTATAAATGATTAATCTGTAAAAGCCTTTTCTCCTATAATTTACGAGCACTGTTTGCCGTATTATTTGAACAGCATTCACTCATGAAAGTTACAAAAGCTAGTTGGCCTTTGTCACTTGTTCATGAGATTTTTTGTAGAAGCCGGGCCAGAAGTGTAATGAAGCCGATGCATGTTAAAGCAAAACTATATGTGACAGAGACCTCCAAGCCTTAGCCTTGACCCACTCCTGGATTTTCCGGGTCTGTTTCCTATTAGATGTCTGAGGATGTGTTTCCTTCTTTTCCACTATAATGAATAACTTCAGTTACAACATGAAACCTTAGTTACCCCATGAAACCTTAGTTACGCCATGATGCCTTAGTTACGCCATGAAACTTTATTTACATCATGATGCCTTAGTTACACCATGAAACCTTAGTTACATCATGATGCCTTAGTTACGCCATGATGCCTTACACTGTGAGGCCTTGAGTTTAATAGATGGTTGGGATGTGTACTAATGATGCCCACATTACTTCCTTCCCCCCTTAATCTCTTTCCCCATTTCTAATACATGCAAGAACCACAACATCTCTGCACAAACATACAGACTCACACACACACACACACACACACACACACACACACACACACACACACACACACACACACACACACACACACACACTACAATATATTACCTCATGTAAGACACATAACAGTCATGATTGATTACTAGCCATTGGCTCTATCAATATTTCTTTCTCTTTCATCACAACTACAATTTGCCATGTTATTAAATCACAAGAACATGGTCATAGGTCACCGACAAGACAGGTATCAGTTGGCTAGTTTGGACGCCTTGGATTTGTCTCCTATGGGATAGAGAGGAAGAGGGAGGGAGTATCTGGATGGGGAATGATAATTGTTTGTGTCTGTTGCCAGAATCCGGACAAGCAGTTACATAGTTTTCATTCTGAAAATGTTTTTATTATAAGCATCCAGTATATAAAGTGTTGAAGCATCAGTCTGCAGATCAGGGGTTGGACATCTGTCCAATTTAACCAGCAGACATTACGAGGTAGTCTAAACATTTGGGATAAAATCCAAACCAAATATATGGATGTAACATATTGGGATTACGTTGATTTCCATTAATCTCAGGTAGGAAGTAATGCTTGTTCTCTACTCAAACACATATGGAAACAATCTTTCTCTTTCTTTGCAGTTTTTCCACCGCATTCTCTATCCACTGTTCTACAAGCGGTCCTGTCTTCCTGTCCACCTGCCCCGGGTGGAACCTGCATGACCTCGCATTGTGGCGCAAGCTCGCTAATTGAGGGTTTCTTGCTTTGAACATATGGAATTCGTTTTAGTTTTCAGTTTTCTCGCCAAAACCCTAATGAGCTGTTCAAGGGGGGAAAAACCTGTTACATTTACAACTAACTCACTTTCCAATAACTCTAGCAGGATGAGAAGCTGATAAAGGGTATCATTGTTCCACACTGAACCCTCTCTCCCTCTCTTTTGCTTGATCCCCTAAATGTAGCCGAGTGCCCTTGTTCCTGGTTATGAGCACCCCTTTCAGGTGGCTCACATTTCCCTTTTTGAGAAGAAAGTATTCACTGCCACTTATCGCATGTTTCTCAGCGACCTTCCCTTGCTTAGTTGGATCAGATCAGAAATGACCATTATATAAATGCATAGCAAAAGTTAAATACATGTATGAATTAATAATAAATTATAATTTTTTAAACTGTTTTTTCTCTAAACAAACACAAAAGTCTCATGTTGAAAGTGAAGTATATGCATGTTGTTTATTTTAAATTCATGTTTGTGTGTTTATAGACACACGTCTTGTCATTATTTGTATCAAATAGCAAAGGTAGGCAGCACACGCTCACTATCTCACACACGCAAACACACACACACACACACACACACACACACACACATGCACACACACACACACGCACAGTCACACCCGCACCCCCCCCCCCCCCCCCCACACACACACACACAGGCAAACAAACCCAAAAATGTGCAAAAAATGTGCCACATATTCCTCTCCGGGAATGATAACTCCAATGTGAACACATTTTTACAAGCAGCACAGTGGGTGTAATTTCTCCTTTCCCTCCCCTGCCGACTCCAGCAAACTCCAGGCCAAGAGTCCTC
>JAOPHQ010006138.1:30000-43728 GCA_030340625.1 Merluccius polli
TAATCCGATTCATTGGCCGAAGCGTGTAACGCCCCGGTACGATAGGTGGCGCTGTGCCCATTTCAACTAGTGGTAGTAGAGCCACCGGTTGACCCCTTTACGTCACCAGCAACAACAAACTCATTCGAGAAAGCGATGTTTCAGCAGACAGCTGTCAGTTCACTTCGGGTGATAATCATTTCTCCGCCGCTCCACTGTTCCTCTCGGTCGTATGCGGACGGAGCGTCGGAGAAACGATATGGACCCGAAGTGAACTGACAGCTGTCTGCTGAAACATCGCTTTCTCCTCCATGTCGCGTTTCAGTCTGGACTTCAGAGAGTCAAAGCCAAAGTTAATTTCCCCCAATTCCTTTTCCCCATGGGCGAGATAAACCCGACTAGGAGTCTTTACTTGTTGTGTACCAGAGAGTCGGAGAACCCGACGCAGTCTGTAAGATTCATATATCAGAGAATGCCGCCGTCAGTTCGGCCGCGGCGCAATGAATGAATAAAGATCGTAGTTATTTTACAACCTCGTTGATGAGCAACATTTAGAAAAACATGGACTTTAAATTCAGCCTTGGGTTAAATCGAAGCGTAGTGTGTACTGAATGCACGTTGATGAAGATACACTCCTATAGGCACGGCACCGCTTCCTCCATCTTCTGCGCCAGCTTTTTAAATAAATCGCCGACCCAAAGTTAGTTTTGACAGCTGTCTACTGAAAACATATTTCTCCCACCAGAACAGCCCTGAATGAATGAATAAAGGTCGTAAACACGTCGGGAGAAAAAAACATTTATTTTGACAGATGTGCCCGAAGTCACTACTTTACAACCTCGTTGATGACCCACATTTAGAAAAACGTGTACTTTTAATTCAGCCTTAGGTGAAATGGAAGCGTAGTGTCCGCGTGCTTCCACCTTTAATGAATGCCATGCGCGCTCCCGCGGCCGGGACACAATTCTTATAGCGCCACCTTTTTAAATAAATCGCCGTTTCTCGTTATCCCTTATCCGACGGCGACAACAACAACAACAACAACAAGACTATCGTCTCCTTCTACTTCCGGTTCACGGCCCCGGGAAAAGATCTCGAGCATGCGCAGAACGCAATTCAACGGATAATCCAATCCGACTGGTTACATGCACGGCTTAAGGCCGCAGTATACTCGCCGTTCCCAAGCTGTCGCGCGACAATGTGACGTCACGGGAGGACGGTAACTATTTATACTCGCGCTGGTGGCCGCGACATTATTCTACATCACTTCCCCATCTGGTCAGCCATCAACAGTCCAGTGTATGGCAGCAGTTCTCATATGAAGTGTTTGTAAGCATCCATCTTAATAACTTAGTGATTATCTTAGCCTATATACTTTTATTTTATAACTTACTGCCGCTTTGAGATAGTTTTTCAGCCACGTAATTCCACTCGTCTTTGACCACAACAACAGTAGACAGCACTTGCATAAACCACGGTTTATTAGCGAATACATATAGGCATACACCACACAATAAAACAGAACATATAAAGAAAGAAGCCTTAGCAATAAGGCGCATTACAATGTGCCTTCGAACTCGTCCGTGTTTCTGTTTCCACTTTGTCACGCGCCGCTGAAAAAAAAGGAGCTGTGCGCGACACGGCGCGTTCGGGCCAAAATCCTGTCGCGCCGGCGAGATCTACGTCATTTTGACGTCACAACGTCGCGCGACAGCTTGGGAACGGCGAGTATACTGCGGCCTTTAGTCGGCTATGGATCGCATAATCTAGGGGTCTTAACCTGATAATGAGAGGGTCGACTCGAACCGATTTTAACCTGATTAAGGTGTATACATGCATCTTAGTAATCCAATCATTGTTGGGTTAAGCCAAAAAGTCGACTTTCTTGAGTGTCATGTAAACGCACTGAAGGTTTCTGTGGACAGCAATGCATTATGGGAGGAGAGAGAAAACCCTGAAACATCCATAAGTTGTGATGCTTCACGCTTCAACGGGAATCAAATAAATAGTCTATACTCAGGCGCTGGTTACTTACACACTCAGACATAAACAAGCAGCTCTTTCATCCACTTTCATCACATTCAACCTCTGATTGGTGGGTTTTGCAACAGACTTGGTGCTCGAAAAAGACGGCGTGTTTAATGTTTACCTTCGACCATGTGGCTCAGCAAAATGTTGTTTTTTGTTGCACACTTATAATGGTCTGTGGGGCTTGTTGTTTAGGCTGTGGGCTTTTACCGTTTGTAGCAATGTTTATCTGCATTTGTTTTCTGTTTGGGAAGTGTGGTGTGTGGGTCCTTTGCCGTGGCCCAGGGTGTGTATAGGAGAGTGGAGTGGGTACGGGAGGGAGACGGTCAGTGGGGACACCAGTGTTTGTTCGTCAGTGCCAATGAGACATGACACACCTTTGATGGGAAGTTGCATGCTCAAAAATAACCAACAGAGTGAACTCTATGTGCGAGTGTTATTCAATGTTTGTTTTTCATCATTTAAACCCTTTGTAGGAGATAACATGCACCAATTTCAATTGAATTGAAATTTTTCCTGTTACTGTACCCCAAAAACACTTCTTCTACAGGCAGTGTTAAACATACAGGGATGCTCCTCTATAATTCTGTCGTAGGATGATGAAGTAGCCATGGCTGCAACTGTCCGCTTATTCCCCACAGGGCCGTAACCGGGAGGTGCTACAACGATGGTTTTAAAGGCCTCCTTATTGCTTTCATTGCCCTGTCACCACCATTACAGCACATTAAACAGTTTTATGTTAACCTGTCCTAGATAGAGAAGGTGTACAGTAGATTGCCCATTAATGTGTCATGCGTACAGCAGATTCGTATGTGTGTGTGTGTGTGTGTGTTTTGTATGTTCGATGTTCAATGCCTACAGAGGTTGAGTACTGACATGAGAGATATGGGAGTAAATCCTCTTATTCATTTTAATTGCCACTAAAGTCCCATGCAAATAACACTTACAACTCTTCCCAAAAAGCACAATTTCCCAGCATAGTTATAACATCCAATAACTACAGTTCCTTATCCAATCTTGTTTTCCCTGCCATACCCCAGAGTGGGGGGCGGGGGCATGGTTTTTTTTCTGCAAAAACATGTAGGTTTCCACTGTCATGGGAGGCCTAAGAATCGTTCCAACTTCCTAATTGTTCAATTGTTTAGATCCTTAACTCTTATCATCAACCAGTTGTTGATTTCTTTTTCGGGGTTGTTTTTTAACACAACAAGCCCAGCATGATTAGTTTATCACTACAACTCTATTGGGGCTAATGTTCAGAGGACCTTGTGTGTGTGTGTGTGTGTGTGTGTGTGTGTGTGTGTGTGTGTGTGTGTGTGTGTGTGTGTGTGTGTGTGTGTGTGTGTGTGTGTGTGTGTGTGTGTGTGTGTGTGTGTGTGTGTGTGTGTGTGTGCGTGCGTGCGTGCGTGCGTGCGCGCGCGCGCGTGTGTGTGTGTGTGTGTGTGTGTACCAAGGCCTGGATGACTGATTTTCCTCTCTGGAGATCAACTCACGATTACTCGCAAAAATGATTCACAGATTGCATTGCATTCTAAATCACCCTAATATGCACTAATGTGTGTATAAACACTCTTCCGTCTCCCACAGAAAGGCGGTAAGCAAGGCTGTTATCATACTTTAAACAAACAAGGACTGCAATACGAATGATAAAATACCAATGGCTAGAGATGTATCCTGCATAACAAGGGGAAGAGAGCTACATTACAAAAATCTATAATAATAATTAATTATATGTCATATCAAGTACCAAATATTGCAGAAGAAATATTTAATCAACGTGTTCTTTTGATGACTCCTAAAATGTGTCTCGGATCTTGACATGTTTATAGTTTCATAATGAGACTTTGTAATGAATATAATGTTAAGAATCATCACTTTACAACAGAAAAAAAAAACCTCAGTATCTGAAAGCTGTCCTCCACAGGTCTCAAACCCCCCCCCCAAAAAAACAAACAAAACTTTGCAATCATTCTATGTTTGTATGTCCTGGCTCTTACTTTGATATTCTGCGCTTAGTATTTTTGCACTTACCTCCTTTGTATTCTAGCAATCGGTTAACTTAGCAATTGGTATGCTTGAAACTTGTTCTTGTGAAATCCTTACTCTACTGATAACGGTTTAGTGTTGCACTTCCTCCTAACAAATGTACTTATTGTAAGTCGCTTTGGACAAAAGTGTCTGCTAAATGCCAAAAAATGTCTCACGTTTCAAATGCTTCCCATCTCATCCTTGTAAAGTGTTCCTTCTGACATGTTGCTAGC
The DNA here is from genome assembly GCA_030340625.1 of Merluccius polli. Lineage (NCBI taxonomy): Eukaryota > Metazoa > Chordata > Actinopteri > Gadiformes > Merlucciidae > Merluccius > Merluccius polli. Next base: position 34,269 of record JAOPHQ010006138.1, read on the forward strand.
GCTGCAGAGAGGAGACTGTGGGGTTTGGCCATGCTGTGGTCGGTTTCACTAAACCTCACCCATCTTGTCTCACACCGTCAAGAAACAGGGGGATGGAGGTTAGCAAACAATATGGGCATCATCAGTTATACTCACACATACACACATATACAGACATGGAAGAGGTGCTGTGGTGCTGACGCACACAAAGGCACACGATGGGCGTGCCGTGCACAGAGAGACACAGTGGGCGTTAGTGAAGAGCTGTGCTGCTGACGACGCCGGTGTGCGTAAAACAAACAGACATGTTGGCCTCTAATGTCCATTCCATCCCAGCCCATCCTCCAGAGAGTTCTGGTGGGGTGAGAGAGAGGCGCGTGTGTGTATAGAGAGAGAGATAGAGACAGAGAGAGAGAGAGAGAGAGAGACACAGAGAGACAGAGAGAGAGACAGAGAGACAGAGAGAGAGAGACAGAGAGAGAGAGAGAGAGAGACAGAGAGACAGAGAGAGAGACAGAGAGAGAGAGAGAGACAGAGACAGAGAGAGAGAGAGTTGTGCAATATCAGTGCGTGTTACTGGATGTGCGTGTAAGCTTTTCAGAGTCAATGTCAATAAGCACACCCTGATATTAAATGCTTAGGCAGGGAGGTGGGACACCACTCTAACTTTCCTAACAAAATGATATTAGCTGAGATTTCACCCCACCCAAATGTTACGCATCCTAAACATTGGCTTTTGCCAGGGCCAATAGGTGACGTTTCTATCAACATTCTTTAGGAAAACAGAGTGCTCCATCTTATCTTCAATATGTGCGAAACACCACCCGTCTGTTTCTGTTTACTTCTCAAAGCTGAGTGACATATGACCTTATTTTAACACTGCTGCGCGATGTGACCTCTTCACACACTTGGCAATGACCCGGCCAGAAAAGCAAGCAACAGTGTGTGTGTGTGTGTGTGTGTGTTTGAATGTAATCCCTGCCTATGTCCCCATGTGCAAACTGCCCATGCAAGAGGGACTGTTTACTTCAAAGCAAGGCGGAGGATTGTGAACCCACCATGTGTCTAGGAGACAGGCAGCCAAAATGGATTCCACCCTGTGGAACGGTCTGTCTGAGAGCCCAACCCAAACACAGCTGCCTGCCTCACGCCACTGTTCAGCAGGGAGCCAACACCGGAGCACGGCCAACAAAAGATGGATATCCCCTTGCTTATTCCCATGATGCATTGTTTTCCTTCGCTCCTCCTTTACCCCGACTACAACTGTACACCAAAATATCACCTTTATAGTTACTTAACCAATTCTAATGCATCATTGGTATAAGATCTGTGTCTTGTTTCAAGCTGCATGCTGGATCACAAACCTGAACCAGTCAGCCTAATGTATAGCAGCTATACAGTGTCAGCATTTCCATGGCATGTGATGTCATTGAGATTGTTGGGGAACTCAAATCGATTTAAATCAATTTGAATGTGATTCATCCATGTGTCATGACTTGTTTGGTGGATGTTTAATGTGTGTGGTTTGACTTCAGAAATAAAATCAAGACCCAGATGTTTACAGGCCTGCCTGGTGGAGGTTTTATACACAGTACGTCTTTGTACCGTGACGTCTGGACCACAGGACCGGAGGACCGGAGGGACCAGAGGGAGCTGGCACGGTGCGGATGCTGAGGCCCGCTAAGCCCGCCCCCTCCGGGGGGAACTGGGCGTCCGCAGCACGCGCCCTCCTGGCTCCCTCCTCCCGGCGCGAGCTGCGCTCACATCCAGCCGGCAGACACGCGCGAGCGCACAGAGAGTTCAAGAGCGCCGTTGGCCCGTCTGTAAATAAACTAAGCGAGCAGCCAGGAGGGCGTCGTTTTATAGTGAGTGGTGCCACCACGCGAGACCCACTGGTGTGACTGGTGTTACTGGTGTGAGTGGTGTGTCAGGGGTGTGTAGCCTTGTCTGGACCTCATTTGTCTGGAGGAAGAAGAAGACGCAGGTAAGACTCAACGTGTAGGCTGCTAGCTGCTCACCTGCTGTCCTCTCCTTTCCTCCATAGTGTCACGTGTGGGAGTGCAGGCTGGATTTTGTGTCGACGCGTTTCATTTGCAAACTGTTTTTTTTTTTTAGTATAAGATGCATTATGTTGAAATTGTTTGTGATGAACTGTCCACAAAGCAGACACATGGAGGTTGCTACCTGTTGGGGCTGCACTTTGTGGGCGTTTTGGAGTGCACTACATGTGCCTGGTCAGTAATATTAGTCATTAGGGCTACGATTTACTTTATTTCTGTTTGATTGGCTATTCGTCAACAAACAAAGTCCTTTAGTCTGTGTTAAAACCTAATAGCTGATCCTAATGGGGAACATGTCGAGTTAAATAATAGACAACAATATGCTGGTCACTAGTGATCAGAGACTTAGGCCTATGCCAAACAATATTGGCACTATCTGCTTTTCATTTAATAGCCTATGCTTTTTACTTTATAACAATAGACACATTTTAATTGGTAGTTTTGAATAGTTTGAATCTTCTAACTAATTCATAAACTGCACTTTTTCCATTTCCATTTAGAGGCTGTAAACCAGCAACACATATTGATTTGGTTATTGGTCATATTGATTTTTTCAATATGATTAATCATAGCCTACTAGAATAAATCAGTTGATGCCTCTTTTGCCTCTTCCTTCAGCTTGTGTTTCAGTTCCCTTTGTGCTTTTGTGTCTCAAATGACACTTGTAGCATTTAAAGTGTGTTAGTAATGAAATCCAAACTGTATGTTTTAAGCCAGATGTTCGACATAGAGTGCAAACTCTTCTGTTGACAACTGCCTCACTTCAAGTTGAGAAATATATGTGGACAGGCTGAGGGGAGGTTTGTAACTTTGTATGCTTTCAGAGGGCTCATGCTGAAACTGACATTGCACTTAAGTATAGAGCGTTTTGTCATTTGACATCAAGATGTTGAACATTACGATTTTAAAATGTTAAACAACGTGTCACTGAGCCAAACATTGAGTATAGTGCCGAGTGTGGCTGTGAGGGAAGCCATCCTACATGTGTATGCACAAGCACTTTGTTTTTACTATATTCCAGTGAGTGAGCAGTGCAGGAGAGGAGAAAGAGCCTCAGTCATAAGGGCCTTAGGAGTGCTGCTGCTCAGATACTCAGCCTCATACTTTATCTAACGGTGCAGAAGACCCACTTGCTGCTAAAAGTTGCTTTTAAACTACTTATTTCATGAAAAGAGACACCTTGAGCACCAGAGAGAGAAAGCTACATAGGGGAGGCGAGAGAAGGGGAGCGAAAGTAGGGGGAGAGAAAGGGAGAACGCTAGAGAGAGAGAGAGAGAGAGAGAGAGAGAGAGAGAGAGAGAGAGAGAGAGAGAGAGAGAGAGAGAGAGAGAGAGAGAGAGAGAGAGAGAGAGAGAGAGAGAGAGAGAGAGAGAGAGAGAGAGAGAGAGAGAGAGAGAGAGAGAGAGAGAGAGAAGGCTTGGGGTAAAGCTAACAGGAGCAGGGAGTGATTGGAGTGTTTCGGATAATAATTTTTCTGGCACGCTGCAGTGTATTTGACCAGCATGTCACACATAAATAAATCATCTCTGCAGAGCAAGGACTCAGAAAACCTTCTCTGATTAGACTCTGTAAGCTCTATCCAGTCACTGCTCCACTGCACTGATGTCAGATGCACACACACACACACACACACACACACACACACACACACACACACACACACACACACACACACACACACACACACACACACACACACACACACACACACACACACACACACACACACACACACACACACACACACACACACACACACACACACAGATGTGAGCACAAAAACACAGGTAAACAGTTCAAAACATCCACCCTCCAAATTTCCTTGTAGCTAAAACTAAAGCACAGAGTTCGCCAGCATGTGTTGTGCTGGTTATGGTGTTTCTATTAGAATAACTGTGGTGGTGGTGGTGGTATTGAAAATAGCACATGGCACGGGTCACTTCCTATCACACATAGGTATGTCTGAATCACCCCATGCCCTGCACCTCACCTCTCCCTTGGCGTTTGGTGTGGCGTGAGTGGACTGATCCAGCATTACCGTGCAGTTCTAACATCAATATTCTGCTGTTTTTAATGGCCCACAGCCTCCATTCCAGCCAGCTAACTGTGTTGTGGCACACACCACTGACTCTCTCGGTACGGTGCAGAAAACCAAAACTTCGGACATTGGAACTTTCCCAACACTGCAGGTTTTGTGTGTGTGTGTGTGTGTGTGTGTGTGTGTGTGGTGTGGTGTGGAGAGCGCAAGAAAAAAAAGATTGCGTCATTCTAGACCAACCTTATATGGTGTGGTTTCAGGACTCCCTCAGTTGTGGCCTGGGCAAAGAAAGGTGCTTTTAGTGGGCTGGGGATGTTACTATGTTTAGACAGTCCCTGGCAGCAAGGTGCCGATGACGGCCAGAAAGACACCCTGGCTGCATTTCCCCTCCCTTGGTTATCCACACTACTGAGTTTCACCCTGCTTTCAGGAACCCAACTGTATCTGCACAGAGGTTTTTTTTTATTTTTAATTTCTACTCGTGTAGACGCCGTGAGCCTGTTCCCGGACGCGGAGAGAAAACCGAGCTCTCGCCTTGTAGCTTTCAGCTGAAAGTAAAGCGTCTTAAGAAGTGCTATAGGTGAGCCTCTTCGGCCCCAGGCTATGCACATGCAAACCAGAGCACGTTTACCTGTCAGTCAGTTATATACCATGCTCTGTTGGCCCCATCTGCCTACCTTATGGTGCTATCAAATGACACCCATTCGAACTGAGCACCTGGAACACATGGATAGAAGCATGTGCACGCCCGCACACACACACACACACACACACACACACACACACACACACACACACACACACACACACACACACACACACACACACACACACACACACACGTGTACGTACGATACACTGGCACATCAGCATGCCTCACACACACAAACGCATAAACAACACCCAAACACCAAACCCATAAACACACACGCACTGTACATACACACACACACACACACACACACACACACACACACACACACACACACACACACACACACACACACACACACACACAGGCCCACCTTCAATGTGAATCATAACCGCTGCGTTGCACAGCCCCTGATTGGGTGTGAGCTATAGAGTGTGTAGAGTTACTTGTTTTGTTCTTCCTGCCAACAAGTCTTTCCATATGTTTATCAGACGTTGCCATAGTTACGGGTAGCCACAGAACATTCTAGGCATATCAAATAACCATTCAACTTAGTTTCCATTTTGTTTTGGCTCCTTTTAATTGAACCCTACACCGTTGAAGTGGATCAGACCCCTAATTCAGTATAAATCACACCCTCCTACCTACGTGTGTGTTAGAAGTCGACCGTAACTGGACCTGGTTCAGTTATATAGAAAGGTATAAGGTGTCTGCTGGTTTCCTCTCCTGCTGAAAGAGATGGCGGATTAAAGTAACGTTAAACATAAAGCAAGGCAAAGGCAGAAGGAAAGCTTCATATGCAGGCCACAGTGTTACTCCTGTCCTATTACCCTAACAGCTGTGGTCTGCTATATTATATGACTGATGTATTTTCAGACAACAAACCATGGAGAACGGTGGAAATAGGCAGCCAGACTGGCTGACCTTTATATTTTGAATTATTATTATCCAGGTGTTACTGGTTCCTCACAATTCAAACTTGGGGGATTTGCCAAGTTCTACTACTCTGCAAGAGGTATCGGATCGACTTTAAACAGTTGACACAAATAAATGCACAAATAAAGTAAAGAAAATACTTAGTTTCAGTTTCAAAGCTTTTTTGTCTGCTTTCTGAATAATAATGAACAAATCAAGAACAAAACAAGTTTACGTTCTCCCAGATTTTCTTGCTGATTGCAAACAAATCAAGCTTCCACTCAAAACAAAATGTGTCTGCATTGTGTGTTTGCCATGACAGCACAATGCTGCATTTTGTTTTGTTTACTGTTCCCAGCAAAGCCATGTTTCTTGATTTGTGTGAAATGTATTTCAAATGTATTTTCACAGTAACAGTATTACAACACGATGGAATTATAGCTCATAGATACTTTTTACTATAGTTTGTTGTTGTTCCTGTCCCAGTGTATGATCTTGCCCAAACACAAAGACTCCTATATATTCTAGTGGTAGTGCTGTATTTCACCCTGGTAGAACTCACACGGTCTCACAGGGGAGGTAAGCCGCTCGCTTGAACCTAAAGTCGAAAAAAAGACACGACCGACTGTTGCCAAGAAAAGCAGCTAATGTCCTGAGAGCTAGAAACAATTAGCTGTGTTATTTTGACGGGCCAGTGCCTGTGGTCAGGGACCCGAGGCAGACGGCAGGGCCAGTGCACTCTGTCCTGGAGGGAGGGGGACGTCTGATAATACCCCATCCAGCAGGGTTCTTCTCTCTGCTGACCGGACACCTCATTAGGGTTGGTCTGTCTATCTACATGTCTATCTGTCTATCTACTGTCTGTCCATCTGTCTGTCTGCCCGTCTGTCTCTCTGTCTGCATGTTGGCCTATTGTCTACTGTCATCTTTGTGCCTGCCCATTTTAAGGCGTTTAGCAATGGTGTGCTTCACCTCTGATCCTCCATACTGGCGGATCTTAGGGTTAGTGTAATATAAAGTGTGGTTAATGGCTGTAATATGAACTCGATTTCGGATCACTGTTGATGGATAGTTGTGTTTAGGAATGGCATGGCTTCATGGCTGCTGCATAAGTTGTTGTTTGATGTCGGGCCAAAATCTCGGTCGTTAGCTGTTAAGACTACTTTCTGCTGGGCTCTGAGATCATCGGATTCGGTCTGTCACCATCACACTTAGGATTGTTTCAGATCAGCCGCTCCACCCCGCCTCCTCGTCACAGTGTGTGTGTGAGCCACGCTGCCAAAGACAACAGCGACTGTAGGAAACAGGCCTGTTGGTTTAACCCGCATCTCTCTCTCTCTCCATCTCACACGGGCACACACACACACACACACACACACACACACACACACACACACACACACACACACACACACACACACACACACACACACACACACACACACACACACACACACACACCCCTTTCTCCCTATCAATCTCCATCACTCTCTCTGTTTTTATCCACACTGTGTCAGCCTGCTGCTGGGATGCAGTATATTATGTCTTAAGGGGGGTTGTTTTAAAATTAAAGCAGAAGAGGAACACTGCTCAACACTTTCTTTGTACCTTCTGCTACTTCGGTGCTGGGCTGCGACCAGCACCGAAGCATCCTGGTATCACAGAATGTCACAAAGGCTAAGATCCCATACCGGGCAAGTCCGAAAATAAACCCGCTGCTTTGTTAGACGTCTAAAGGAGTGCAATACATTACATCACAATCTGCAATACTAGTCTAGTAAAAGTAAAGTAGTACTCTGTGCATCTGCCAAATCTCAATGTATGGATGTACAGAGAGAGAGAGAGAGAGAGAGAGAGAGAGAGAGAGAGAGAGAGAGAGAGAGAGAGAGAGAGAGAGAGAGAGAGGAGAGAGAGAGAGAGAGAGAGAGAGAGAGAGAGAGAGAGAGAGAGAGAGAGAGAGAGAGAGAGAGAGAGAGAGAGAGAGAGAGGAGAGAGAGAGAGCGTGTCTGCAATACATCTCTCTGCTGCTGACATGTCCTTGTCATCCATTGGAAGCAGATGGAGCGTGTTACCATGCACTTCTGCCACTTGAGCTTTCCTTGTGTTCCTGGAGCCAGTCTCCTGCCCCGGGGCTGATCCTCACTGCCTGTGATGGATGTCTTGTGCTCGGCAGCGGTGAGAAGATGGAGCATACTTGACATGAACTTTTCTCACATGACTGAGATTGTGTCACTGGCCTCTCCTAGTTAAGGAGGCTGCGCCCCCCTCCCCCCATGCCACCCTCACTCCCTCACTCACAAATGAGTTGCTTGCACGGGATGTGTGCAGACACACTGGAGATGTGTGTACGTGTCTGACTCTGCACACACAACCGTGTGTGTGTGTGTGTGTGTGTGTGTGTGTGTGTGCTCGCTAGGGATCCATTAATTAGTTTGGGACATTATTTAGATTGTCCTGAGACTGGTTCATATTGATGTATCTCAGTTGGGGGGGGGGAGAGAAAGAATGAGGTATAGAGGAGGAAAAAAGTGAGGCAGAGGTCACACATTCTTTACATTAATTGTCAAATGTTTCTTTTAATTAACTTGTTGCTAATCTATTGACCAGTTAATGAGTAGCTTTACAGGATGTCCAATGTTCAAGAAACAAAAAAAAACGATCCCCTCTTGGGTTCAACTGAGGGCCCCAAAAAGTCTTTCAGACATTTTCATCCAGTGAACAATACAGTTCTCAGTCAAAACACAATTCAAAAGAAACAAGCTGCCAGCAGCCCAACACTTTAGCACTATGCTACAATGACTGTTCCGGCTCATTCACTCTGACTATATAGAAGAAGAATACCACATGTATGCTCCCCTTGGCTATGCTGTTTCATCCACTGATACACTTTGTACCTGTCAGTGTGGATTGACTAATGTTCTGACTAATGTAGTATGAACATGGGGAGAGGACATGGTCCATTTATAATAGAACATAAAGGAGAGGCTGACATCAGCCTAAGCAAAAAAAGAAAAAAAACAACAACAACAACTAAGACAAAATATAAACCATTTAGGAATAAAGAATGACATTAACTTTCCATGTGAGAAAGAGTGAGGTGGAATATTTGAGAGAGACAGAGAAAGGGGGAGGGGGAGAGTGGCAGGAAAGATGGGAAAATGTGACTTTTGTTGGCCTGGACCTTTGTTTTGGGCAAAACAGGGTTTAAAAAGGGACACAAGGGGATAGGCTGCGAGAGACAATCCAGCCAGGCAAGGCCACATGCCTGCAGGACTCCATGGTGAAATGAATGAATGCCCACAACAACCTGTGTGTGTGTGTGTGTGTACATTTCCTGCTAAGGTATACTTTCCTGCTCAACTACTTAAAGTATCAACATACACACACACACACACACACACACACACACACACACACTACACACACCACACAACACACACACACAACACACACACAACACACACACCCACACACACACTAACACTAACACTAACACTCACACAGCTCCTCCCTGGCTTGACTCTATAGGGCCGTGTGTCTCTTTGAGGGCCCATTAGAATGAGTGCTGAAACACCACACCTAACACTCTGAACTCTCCCACCAGGAAGATGGATGGATGCTCTGGTATCCGGAGCCTGATCCAGGAGGGAGAGACGCGGCCCCCCCAGGTCGACGGAGGCTGCTGGATGGAGCCTCGGTGCAGGGGGGGAGGTTGTGGATAGCGTCCCACCCAGGGCTGCTGCTCCTGGGCCTGATGGTGCTTCTGCTGGTGGCTCCTCGGCCCTCAGGAGCCAGCGTCACACAGCAGGGTGTTCC
>JAOPHQ010006139.1:0-31626 GCA_030340625.1 Merluccius polli
TAGCACTAGTCTCAACACTAGTCTCAACACTAGTCTCAACACTAGTCTCAACACTAGTCTCAGCACTAGCCTCAACACTAGTCTCAACACTAGCCTCAGCACTAGTCTCAGCACTAGCCTCAACACTAGCCTCAACACTAGTCTCAACACTAGCCTCAACACTAGCCTCAACACTAGCCTCAACACTAGTCTCAACACTAGTCTCAACACCAGTCTCAGCACTAGTCTCAGCACTAGCCTCAACACTAGCCTCAACACTAGTCTCACTAGCCTCAACACTAGTCTCAACACTAGCCTCAGCACTAGCCTCAACACTAGTCTCAACACTAGCCTCAACACTAGTCTCAACACTAGTCTCAACACTAGTCTCAACACTAGTCTCAACACTAGTCTCAACACTAGTCTCAGCACTAGCCTCAACACTAGCCTCAACACTAGTCTCAAGCCTCAACACTAGTCTCAACACTAGCCTCAGCACTAGCCTCAACACTAGTCTCAACACTAGTCTCAACACTAGCCTCAACACTAGTCTCAACACTAGTCTCAACACTAGCCTCAACACTAGTCTCAGCACTAGCCTCAACACTAGCCTCAACACTAGTCTCAAGCCTCAACACTAGTCTCAACACTAGCCTCAACACTAGCCTCAGCACTAGCCTCAACACTAGTCTCAACACCAGTCTCAACACTAGCCTCAACACTAGTCTCAGCACTAGTCTCAGCACTAGCCTCAACACTAGTCTCAACACTAGTCTCAACACTAGTCTCAGCACTAGTCTCAACACTAGCCTCAACACTAGTCTCAACACTAGCCTCAACACTAGCCTCAGCACTAGCCTCAGCATTAGCCTCAGCATTAGCCTCAGCATTAGTCAATGTACAGCAACACATCTGAACGACGTAAGGGACAGACAGACAGACAGACAGACGGCGGTGCCCTGAACTAAACGGTGTGTAATTACTGGTGGCCAACATAAACAAACCTCTATGGCAGGTGTGTGTGTGTGTGTGTGTGTGTGTGTGTGTGTGTGTGTGTGTGTGTGTGTGTGTGTGTGTGTGTGTGGTGTGTGTGTGTGTATGGGGGGGGGGGGGGGGGGGGGGGCAACGACACAGAGCTGTGATGCGTCAGAGGATTGTCAGTGTTAATTGTAAGTTTCAGCCACTCCCCCCCCCCCCCCCCCGCCCCACACCACCGCCATCATCATCATCATCATCATCATCATCATCATCATCGTCGTCATCATCATCGCCAACCTTGTCATCATCACGCCAACTTCGCTTTCTAACCCCCCCCCCCCCCCCCCCCCCCACCTTGTCTGCGTGTGCATGTGTGTGTGTGTGTGTGTCTAAGCGTGTGTGTGTGTGTGTGTATGTGTGTGCGTGTGCGCGCGCGTTGACGTGCAGCATAATGGTATCAGAGGCTCCACCGCTGCTCTGAATCAAATGGTGGGGGTGTGTGTGTGTGTGTGTGTGTGTGTGTGTGTGTGTGGGGGGGGGGGGGGTGCTTGATGAGGGGTGGGGGGGGGGGGGGCAGATGCCTTTGTGGTGTTATCATTACAACACAATGGTCATGTTGTCGCCAACCTTGCCACAACCAATTCAAAAGAAATGATTGTGTGTGTGTGTCTGTCTGTGTGTGTGTGTGTTTATGGAGAATCTGTGTGTGTGTGTGTGTGTGTTTATGGAGAATCTGTGTGTGTGTGTGTGTGTGTGTGTGTGTTTATGGAGAATGTGTGTGTGTGTGTGTGTGCGTGTGTGTGTGTGTGTGTGTGTGTGTGTGTGTGTGTGTGTGTGTGTGTGTGTGTGTGTGTGTGTGTGTGTGTGTGTGTGTGTGTGTGTGTGTGTGTGTGTGTAGCGGTGGTGATGGTGGTGGTGGGGGGGGGGGGGGGGGGTGTTGGTTGGGGATGGTAAAGGGCTTGTTCTCTCCCTTTTCTCCCACCTCCGACTCAACCCCTCCACTACATCACCTGCCCCCACCTCCCCCTCCCCCCCCCCCCCCCACAGTCGTTTCGTTGTGAATAGGAGCAATTTTCTAAGAGCTATGAAATCACGTAATAGGCCCTAATATGCAGCTGTTTGGCAGCGCGCGACAGCCTCTTTTAGCGCGCGAGTCAAACACAATATGTGTTTTGGCTGAGGGATCGCTGAATATTCGCCGCCGCTTATTCATATGAAAATCCCCGGCGCGCGCGCGTGCGGCGGCGGGCGGCGGCGGCAGCGTGATTACAAAGGCAAACTATTTGCTCCCTTCTTTTGACATGTGGCACCTCAGATCAAACCGCGCCGGCAATTATATGGTCATGGTACCTTAAAGGAAAAAAAATATCTTTTTTCTCTCTCTCTCGCGCGCGCGCGTCGTCGCATTGGGGGAGGGGGGGAAGAAATGTGAAAGGCATTTACATTGTTGAGGGACGCGCCGAGTGAAAAGGCGGTGGCAGACCTGGTACTTGTGGATGCCACCATGTTGAAGGTTTGGTGATGATGGCGGCGGCGGTCTGCCTCCTTCCCCCGGGGGGGGGGGGGGGGGGGGGGGAGATTTCGGTGCAGAGTTTTTTGTGTGTGCGACGCCCGGGGTTCGAGCACTTGTCAATGATGACGCCGTCGTTAACATATGTTGTGTGTGTGTGTGTGTGTGTGGGGGGGGGGGGGGGGGGGTAATGTGATGCTCACATTACGGCGACAGGGAGGGTGTGTGTCAGCGCGCCTCCCTTTGACATTCAATTCAGAGTCCAATCGAAACCGAAATCACCCCCCAAAAAATATTTCAATCATGGGAAGGCGTGTGGACACAGCACCCCCCCCCCCCAACCAACCCCCTCCCCCCCACACACACACACACAGCCCCCAACCCCCCACCCCCCCCCCACACACACACACACACAGCCCCCCCAACCCCCCCCCCCCAGGAGGATCAACAGGATTGAACCTGACATGATGTCTCACATGTTGATAAGCTCATTTGAAGTGCAAATTCATTTGATGAGAAAATTATCAACTCAACTGATGTATTTTTTTGGACGGGATTAAAGTTGTTTGTTTTTTTTTGCTTAGATATATCTCCTTAATGACTATCTTATCAGAAATCAGAATTATTTTAAGTATATTTGTGCATACAAGGGAAGTGACTTGGTGAGGTCGGTGTATAAAGAGCTGTGGATGATATTAATGCAATGCAATTACATTAATGCAAATTACCCTCGTTGGATTCTCGAACATAACTTTGTTAGCTAATTAGCTAATTTTGGAGCACACTGTACTGTATATGAAAGGTGAGTTTAAACCGCGTTTAAACTATTAAACTGTGTGTTTTACAGACTTCATGTCAGGCTGTCGTATAGTTTCCACTGTAGATCTGAAATGTGGGCTGGGGAAATGTTTTATCGCGATAATCCTGAGGAATCTGAAACGATATCGATAAATATCCCGATATGCTTACGCTCCACTCAAAACAAACCTTTTTAAATTGGCCGATAACAAGATATGGTTATTTTTTGTTACTGTTTTCTTGTTGCTTTTACCACATGTTGTGTTGTTCCAGCGCTGTATAAATCAAAATCACTGTTATTATGAATTCAAAATATGACTCTAAACAGTCTGGCTGAGGGGCGTTACACTGAAGTATATAGAAATGTAAAGTATGGCATCAGACCAAAACTAGTTTTCCTTTCTCGTCGACGTTTCTCATATTTTCAGCATTTTAAGGGGAATATCTTCTCGGCGAAATTCATTTTATATACTATAAAATTGTGCTTCACGACGAATGAAACACAAGAAATGTCATTTCAGGACGATACAATACCATTCAAAGACGATATCAATAATATTGAATTACTGCCCGGCTCTAGCGCACCGACAAAAACATTGAGAGAAGATAAATGAAAGTGTGAGAAGATAAATGAAAGTGTGAGAAGATAAATGAAAGTGTGAGAAGATAAATGAAAGTGTGAGAAGCTGTTTGGCACAGTGGCTCCCAAACCTTTTAAGGCCCACCGATGCAACACAAAACGTATTCAAGCCCCTAAAAATAAGAGTGACAAATGTGAATTAACTTCTGCCAGCTAATCGACATTTTCCGCTCATGGGTCGGGTCGCCCGGAGGTCACTGGGGTCACCGCCGCCGCCGCCGCCTATGGCAGGAAAATGGCGTTGAATCCAGCTAGCAAGGAACCACTGCTGCAGATCATCAGGCTAACCTGGAGTCAGAGCTAACGGGTCCTTCTGGGTCCGTCTGTCTGTCTGGGGGGGGGTTTTAGAAGTGGTGGAGACCAGGGCTGGACTGGGGGGGGGGGGGGGGAGCGATTGTCGAGACTTGACGGTTTCGGTTTGAGCATGTGGGGATTTTTTCGGTCGCAATTGGTTTGCACATTTTTAAAAGTGGTGGGGACAAAATTCAAATTATAAATAGTGGTGGGGACATGCCCCCCCGTCCCCCCCCGTAATCTACGTCTATGGGGGGGGGGGGGGGGGGGGGGGGGGGACTCTGGAGCAGAACCCACCTTGCTGGAACTCATTGAGCTTCTGGATGGCCTCGTCCCTCTCATCCTGTATACGCTGACACTGCAGAGACAGACAGACAGACAGACAGACAGACAGATTTGAATGGATGGCCTTAAACTAAATGTGATCAGTGGAAGAGCGTCGAGTGCGGCGGCCATAGGCTCCCTCAGCCCAGCTGTAGGTTGAAGTGGTTTCATTGTGGCCTCCATGTGCATAACGACGTACTCTGAGTGTAACAACCTTACACTCAGATTTCATTATTTGCTCAAAAGGACATTTGCCCAAATACTCATATGTTACCCCCTACTGCCTACCTGTTGACTATTTATTTCATTTAGAAGAAGTATTTAGAAGATTAAGATCTGATGCCACAGGCTTTCATGATTATATGATTCAACTAAATCATTTGAGTCGAAGGGGACCTTCAACAAGACTCCTCAGTCGCTGTCTCTGGGCAGCTGAACAGTTTACTAAATCTAAAGTACGAATGAATGACTTATCATATTGTAGGGCTGGGTTTGAAAAAAAACAAAACTATATTCGGATTCAAATCGATCTTCATTTAAACGATCTGATATCGATTCTTAAAATCCCGAGGTCGATCTTTTAGACTGCAGAGTCTGGTGCACAGCTTGCACTACACTGTGTCGACTGCTGTGGTGTGTTGGTCATGTTGAGAGAGATAGAGATAGAGATAGATAGATATAGAGAGAGATAGAGATAGAGATATAGAGAGAGAGAGAGAGAGAGAGAGAGAGAGAGAGAGAGAGAGAGAGAGAGAGAGAGAGAGAGAGAGATATAGAGATAGATAGATAGAGATAGAGAGATAGATGGAGAGAGAGATATATAGAGATAGATAGATAGATATAGAGAGATAGATAGATACGAACTTTATTGATCCCCGAAGGGAAATTTCAGTCGTCATAGCAGCAATGGTACATATTGTGCAATTTTACCGAAAAAGAGCAAATTAAAATAAAATATCAAGAAAATAAAGAATAAAAATAAAGATAAAATAAATACAAAAATTAATACAGAGTGAATGCATAATGCAGGGATGCAGTGGTGCAATAAAAAGCCCCTTAACGTCAATGCACCTGCTTAGAGGGGCCCTCGTACCGTTCACAGCATTAGTCCTCCGAGAGGCCCTTCCATATCCAAACACAATTGGCATTAACGGAAATATCCCGAACCGAACACCGAATCCGAAATCGATTCAGGATAATCGGTGGCTATGACGACACCCAGCCCTGGTCACGTGTTTGATATGTAAAAGAGGAATAAAACCCCCGCTCACCTGCTGGGTGGTGAGACTGTGTTCCCGCTGCAGGGCTTCATACTCCTGGACCACTGTGGGCAACAAGGGGTGCCAGTTAGTGAGAGACATCTTCACAGAGACAGCAGCCGAGGCGCACCTCCATCACCAACATCACCACCGCTGCTAAATGCTGAGCAGATACTGTATGTGCCAACTTGTGATACACACTCATCCCCTGTCTGGGGGGGGGGGGCTGGACCCTGCATGTGTCACGCTTGACTCACGGTGTTGAGAATAGACCCACGGGTCAGGGGGAAGCGGGCCGGTGCTTCCCCATCAGGTCAAGACGTAGGAATACGCACAGCTCGCGTTTAATGGCACACCAGACATGAGATTAAACATGGGACTAAACATGAGATTAAACATGGGATTAAACATTAGATTAAACATGGGACTAAACACGGGACTAAACATGAGATTAAACGTGGGACTAAACATGGGACTAAACACAGGACTAAACATGGGACTAAACATGAGATTAAACATGGGACTAAACATGGGACTAAACACAGGACTAAACATGGGACTAAACATGAGATTAAACATGGGATTAAACACGAGATTAAACATGGGACTAAACACGGGACTAAACATGAGATTAAACACGGGACTAAACATGGGACTAGGGGTATGACTGAACAGTGTGACGTCACACATCACTCCCTCGTGCAGCAGTGGACTCATGGCACCGTTCATGTCTAAACTAAGCAGGCTTCGTCTACAGCAGCACATTATAACCTGTATAAACATTTATTATGATAATATTTTTTTTTTAAATCGTATAGTTTATCTAAATTCAACCCCCCCCATCAGTCAACTGCTGTAGTAAAGCAGGGCTGTTGACCCAAGGCGGGTAAGGAAGGGGGCAAGCACCACAACACGTCCAGGTCCATATTTTACAGATATAATATAATATCTACATAATATATATATATATAACTTAACTACAACTCATTTTCTACAGCCGGTCTGGTCCTCGTGTCGGTAAAGTAAAGTGTAACTCCTTGTCTTTAAGGAGAGTCCATTGGACAAGCCAGCCTTGTAGCTCCACTCATGTGGACTTTGCTCTTGGAGAAAAGTAAATGAGTCGTTCATGGAGGGGAAACATGAATAAATATGAGGGTTACATGAGTCAGAACCACCGAACCGAACAATGTCTGAAACACAACCGAGTGGAGAGCTTACCTTGGTGGGACAGGTTGGCGATGACATCCAGTTGGTCCATTTCTCCTGCAGCCATTGTGGAGAAATGCGACGTTTACCTGTGGAGCACGTGACTCTCACACACACCTTGACCCCACCCAGCGATATATCACACGCACGCACGCACGCCGACTCGTATGCAGCTTGGAATATAATTTATTCAATGACAGGTTTGCACACAAATAAACAGCCGTTGACATTACATTACATGGATTTGTTCAAACACAAAGGGGGAATGTTTATCATATATATATACTCTTTTTTTTAAATTTTTTACAACATCAAATCACTCAAAACGACAAAACAAAGTGTAAACATAGCATCCACCGTTTTTTTTTCTTTTTAAGATTCAGGGAAGACGTAGAATGACGACCGCAGGAGGAGGGGGGGGGAAATTGTACCGGTGCGCCGGTCCTTGGCCCGGTCTAGTCCGGTCTTGGGCCGGTCTAGTCCAGCTTCCACTTGGCGAGGCCCGCCTCTGATCACCGCACACATGTGATTAACGCCACCCCACATGCTCTTATCGACCACGCGTGTTCATGCATGACACGCTGAACGAAAAACACACACACGGCTTAGCGGCGCCGGACACCTTGCACCCACCGAAATGTGAGGAGAACGACACACACACACACACACACACACACACACACACACACACACACACACACACACACACACACACACACACACACACACACACACACACACACACACACACACACACACACACACACACACACACACACAAAATAACCAACAACAACGAAGATGTAATCCAGCACAAACCCAAATAAATAACAAGGACTAATGTGGGACTCTGGTGGAGGGGGAGGGGGAGGGGGGGGGGGGGGGGGGGGGAAACGGTACTTGTAATAAAAATGTAGATATCACAATCACAGATACTTTCTATACAAGACTTCTGAACCAGTACATACCACACTACAGCTACACTAAGGGGGGGTATTGCCCTGTTTAATCAAGGGTGTCTGAAGGGTGGGGGGGGAGGGGGAGGGGGTGGAAAGGGGGGAGTTGGGGGTGTTATGACAACCTCAATACTGGAATTGCAGGAGAGAGAGCGAGGGACAGAATCAGAGACAAAGGAGGATGTTGACGGTGGAGGAGGAGGAGGAGATGGATGTGGTTTTGAAGACGGCGGCGGCGGCGGCGGCGGCGGCCGTCCGGGGGGGGAGGTGGGGGGGGGGGAGGTGGGGGGGGGCGCGCCTCAGTGGCGTGCGGCGGACTCCCTGGGGTAGAACTCGGCGATGGTGCTCTGCGGGATCCTCTTCAGCATCTCCTTGGGGAAGATACGCAGCAGCTGCCAGCCGATGTCCAGCGTCTCGTACACCGTCCGGTTGTCGTACGGGCCTGGGGTGGGGGGGAGGGGGGTGGGGGGAGGGGGGGAGAGCAGGGGGGAGACGGGAGTTAAGACACGATCCGGGGTGAAGTTGCGACGACGCAAACAAACCGTCACAGCAGGCGCGACGCGGGAAAGCGACTTGAAGACGATCGACCTTGCCTCTCATTTGATGATATCAACCCATCAAAAGAAGTCAATATTTTATCATTCCAAAGATTACCCAAAAAAAAAAAAAAAAAAAGATACGCCCAAAACAATTCTTACCCAACTTGAAGAGATAAAAGCACAAACTGAAATGAATCAATTTAAAAACGAATTTGCGACTGCCTAAATTATACCATTAAAAACACGGTTAGTTCAACAAACGGACCGTTTTCCAGTGTTTAATCACGCGCAGTATAATTCAAATAACACCAGCGCTCGATAGAGCGAGGCGAGCGCGGGGGTGAAATTGAGTCTAAAAACGCGCCTCCGGCGGTCTGGCGCGGCGAGCGTGTCGATGACCGTTGACAGCCTACACTCCCCGGTAATGGCGTGAAAAGCTCGCCGCGGCGCGATGCGGCGGGGTGTGCACACCCTGCGCGGCGCCGGCGGTGCCATTTTCGCCTTCTGCGTTACGTTTCACGGAAAACCTCCCGGCGCGTTCGGTTCCTTCAAGGACACCGCGGCGAGCCGACGGAGGGGATGAGCGCGTCCGAACCTCGGGGGTCCACCGCTCACTTGGGGTCGCCTGGGGTGTGTTCGGCGGCGGCGGCGAGAGAATAACATCATTTGAAAGGTATGGAAGGCCTTTTAAAAAAAGGGCCTTGCGTGTAGGAATGTATTTGTACAGTCGGTACGAACACATGACGCGCCGCCACAAGTGGACTATTAATCACTTTGTGTGGCTTGATGCGTTCACTGGGAGGACATTAATATTACAGGCGGATATCGATTGTGTGCGTGTGGAAGCAGAGCGGCAATTTTTTAAGAAGTTGGGGGTCCCAAAAAAACACAGATCTAAAATATGGGGTCCTACACAAAAAGAAAAAAGTCTGGGAACCAATGAACTTGGTTCTACATTCCCCCCCCCCCCCGACAGACACGTCCTCCCCTCTCACCCTGAGCGATGAAGTTCTTCTCGAACTTCTGCAGGAACTCGAGGTAGAGCAGGTCGTCGGGGGTCAGGGCCTCCTCGCCCACCACAGCCTTCATGGCCTGGACGTCCTTCCCGATGGCATAGCAGGCGTACTGGGGGGGGGGGGGGGGGGGGGGGGGGGGGAGAAGGTATGGGTCAAACGAGGTCCACACTGGCGCTACGCCGCGACAGTTAGCTGATAAAAGCTGTCCATTTCTATATTTATGATGTAATGAAAACAATACAATACAATCTTAAAAAAATCTTCTATCCCCATTAAAGGTCATTTAGTATCTCGATAACGATATAAATCATGATACAGCATGTTTCCTGGTGATTCAATAGTCTATATAAAATAACCACATGGTAAAGCCTATTTTGGTATACTCCTGTGTGAATTATTATAATAATATCAACGTATTGCCCAGTCCTGAATGTGTAATAAAAACAGAAAATGATGTTATAACAGAAGGTTTACCAGCTGGTTGGAGACGTCGGCGTGGTCCTTGCGGGTCATGCCCTCGCCGATAGCGGACTTCATCAGACGGGAGAGGGACGGCAGTACGTTGATGGGCGGGTAGATCTGAACACAGAGCGCCAGATGATTAGACACCATCCGCATGCGTGTAACAAACATGAAGATACTCCTCAGGAACTGTATGTTCTGTCAACATCATGACCACGTCACTGTGCTCAATAGAGAAACTGTATTGTTGTGCTCCCTTGGTTTCCAGATTTGTCATCCCTTCGTCCAAAATAGGCCACCTCTTTATGAAAGTGCTATAGTGTCGACACAATGGCGGAGCTAAATTTATCATTCAGACTTTTATCACAATTACAGTCTGAAAAGGTCTGCTATTCCCCCATCTTTAATAGAGGACAATAATGGATGTCTCAATCCTAAAGTGCAGCCGTAATCACAACATTTAAATCACACTTGAAACTACTGGTAACTTCTCCGGAGAACACGGACGGCAACCCTAACCAGGAGAGGCATCTTAAAGCTTGTAAAACACGGCGGTGTGATAGGAACGACGAAGAAGGACTTCTAGACGGTTACCTGTCTGTTGTGCAGCTGTCTGTCCACATACACCTGTCCCTCGGTGATGTAACCGGTCAAGTCAGGAATGGGATGAGTGATATCTGAGGGGAACAGAGATCGTAAAGTTAGGATTCACTTCCCCTCATACCAGTCAGCCCGCCCCCCCCCCCCCCCACACAGCCCTCAAATGCTAGCTCACTTAGTACATTCAACACCATTGGTGCATTCACATCCACGGTGCATTCACATCCATGGTGCGCTCAACAAGCATGGTGCATTCACATCCACGGTGCATTCACATCCACGGTGCATTCACATCCACGGTGCATTCACATCCACGGTACATTCACATCCATGGTGCGTTCAACAAGCATTCAAAAACCATGGTACGTTCACATCCATGGTACATTCACATCCAAGCGGCCGCCTCCCTACCGTCGTTGGGCATGGTGAGGATGGGGATCTGGGTGATGGAGCCGTTCCTGCCCTCCACCCTGCCGGCGCGCTCGTAGATGGTGGCCAGATCCGTGTACATGTATCCGGGGAAGCCGCGGCGGCCGGGAACCTCCTCTCTGGCCGCAGACACCTGGGGGAGCGGAGGCGGCGGCGGTTGAGTTTGCACGCCAGGGGGGATAAGGGTAGCCGTTGCCGGATCGCAGACGTAACGCCGAAACCCCCCGGAAACTCGGAGAAACGCACTTACAGGTTCGGCACCGAGGTGTACACCGTTGGAGAACGTGCAAATCCTAACGTCGCTTACCATTCAGTGAGCAGACAACAATATTTTCTTTGTGATGTATTCCAAGATTACAAAATGAATGGATGTAGTTTTGTTACAAGTAGAGTTCAAAGTTAGGTTCAGACTTCATCTGTCCTTTAACAATGAGCTCATCACTTCCTCGCGACCATGATAGAGGCAACGCTCACCTCCGACAGCTTTTAACTTGTTCAAGTGAACACGGCGACGCTGTGTGACGCGAGGCGAAAGCATTCAGCCGTGCGGAGAAAGAAAAACGCGAGTCTAACCTTGAAACATTTCAATAGCAAGTTCAACATTAATGTTATCCCGACTGTCGCAGATCCGCCCCCAATGCACTGCCCTAGGCTTGGCTTGACTATCGGTTAAACATAAAAATAATAATTTTACACACACACACACACACACACACACACACACACACACACACACACACACACACCCCCCCCCCCCCCCCCCCCAAGGTCATGGCAGACACGGGGAGAAGATGCATTCACTTCTGCCATGTGCTGGCATATTGAGACCTACAGCAAAATATAATGGTAATGTGTGACAAAACGAGAGCCTTCTGGCTCCGGGAAAAATAAAGACTTAGCCGAGTAGAACGACATTAAGGTCCCTCCTATAGGGCTGATGGAACAGGTTATAGGAGACCACTTGTAGGGACTCATGTCGTGTAGCATGACATTGGTGGAGGGGGACCTTTCTGCTTTTTGATGTCAAATTTGCTTCTAATGCTGGTGGTCGTCGTAACCCATATTATATAAATTGATGTCTCTAAAAATATTAATGTGAATGTAAAAAAAACAAAAACAATTCTTCTGCGTCCTTTAAACATAAAATATGCGAGGTGATTCTCAAGCGTGCGTCTCCAACGCGTCCCCCATTGTCAATCTCTGTTGGGCAGTTTTACAAAAAAAAACCATGAGCGTGTCTTTTGGTGTCAAGTCGTTCCTGGAAGGTGTTTAACAGTTTTAACAGAAATACAAATGCTATTTGAGCATTACCATGTTAACACGGCATTCGAGGAAATGTACGCTGAGAAATGTCAAGGGGACTGTGAACTTGAGCCGTAGCGACACAACGGCGCCGGGCGTGTGGCGTGGTGAGTGCTGCTGGCGTGTTGTTAGCACACATGGCAGCAGCGGCGGCCGAGGTGTCCACGCGGACTGTCACATTTCACACGTTTTAAAACGAAAACGGTTTACAAACGCAGAGTCTGCCTGGATAAACAGGGACCCAGGTAAACATATTCATTCATTTATAACACAGCCAACCGCCACATCTCTCGTAAAGGAAAGGTAATTGCCCCCTTATGTTAATAACTGGTGGTTTATTCGCTAGCTATTTGCATTACCTGCAAACTAGCACTTCAGAGATATACGCAGGCCATGCCAAGCTGCCTGCAAACACTCAATGGGCAACTTGAATTCATGGTTCCCTCCACGACGATAAGACTGCTGGTGGCTACATGATGATAATATTAATAATAATTAAACATTAATAATAAAGATACAAACAGTAGGCCTACCTCTCGGAGAGCCTCGGCGTAGGAGCTCATGTCGGTGAGGATGACGAGGACGTGCTTCTCACACTGGTAAGCCAGGTACTCAGCCGTGGTCAGCGCCAGGCGGGGGGTGATGATGCGCTCAATGCTGATTGGTGGAGAAGACAACAGGACACTTCCTCAGACAACCCGGCTCAATCAGGGACTTGATAGCAAGTGACAGTTAAGTCCACTTTAGAACGTGCTGTGGTCACGACACAGAAATGCGAAAAACAACTCTACAGGATATAATATAAAATGTAAGATATTAAAAATATATATATACAAGATAAATATTATAGTATGTTTTACCATGCAGTGGTAACATCCATTAGTGTTAGTATAAAGTGGTACAGACATGCATTAGTAGTATATAGTGATGCAGACATGCATTGGTGTTAGTATATAGTGTTAAGGACATGCATTAGTATATACTGATACAGACATGCATTAGTATATAGTGATACAGACATGCATTAGTAGTATATAGTGATACAGACATGCATTGGTGGTAAGGTGCGTAGCGGAGGGTCGATCTTACGTGGGGTCGTTGGCCAGATTCAAGAACAAGCAGACGTTGTCCATGGAACCGTTTTCTTCAAAGTCCGACTTGAAAAAGCGCGCAGTCTCCATGTTGACCTGGAAGATGAAAAAAACTATGAGTAAGCTAATTAAAAAAAAATACAACTCAAAAGTCACAGTAGTCAAACACTGCAGAAGGAAACATCACACCGCACCTCTGTCTACACACCTGCCCTATGAATACGTAACCATTACACAAGTCTACACGTTAACACTCACAACACAAAGCAGTTAAAGTTACCACAGCCTCTGTACTGTGTATGAAGTATATTGTGTGTTCTGTGGCCTTCCCCTAAGCCCCCTAACCCCTGGTCGTCTCCTATTCAACAGACTTCCTCTTCCTCAGTCTCTCCACAGCGGTGTGCAAATTGATGGTTTACCGACAGAAGGGCGGATTAAAGAGAGGTGTGTGTGTGTGTGTGTGTGTGTGTGTGTGTGTGTGTGTGTGTGTGTGTGTGTGTGTGTGTGTGTGTGTGTGTGTGTGTGTGTGTGTGTGTGTGTGTGCACGCACGCACACTCCAGGTCACCACGATAAAGAGGGGCATTAGAACTGACAGAGCCGCAGCTGAGTGATAACTTGATACTGGGGTGTGAAGGCGCTCTAAAGGGCTGCTGAATTAGCCAGCGGGTCAGCGTGAGCCGCGGGATCTGCTCAGAAGCCCAGAAGTAACAAGAGGGACTTAGAGACACACAAGTCACCTGATCAATAGGAAACTGGTGGGGTGGGAGGGTGGGGTGGGGCGGGATCAAACTGTCAGGGTGCCAAATGAGGGTCAAGAAGGGTTGGATTAGTGTTGCAAAAAAACAAAACAAAAAAAAAAACACAGGAGGAGAGAGCTATGGCAATGTAGACGTATGTTTTCCATGCCAATAAAGCCTGAATTGACAGACAGAAATGGGGAGACACAAACAGAGACAGACTGGGGGAGATGGACAGATTTTTCCCCATGGACAACGGCTCGCTCTCTCACCCCCATAGCGGCGAAGACGATGGCGAAGTTCTCAGAGCTGTAGTCCATGACGTCCTTCGACTTCTGCACCAGGCCGGCCTGCCGACAGATCTGGGCGGCGATCTGGGAGGGAGCGGAGAGAAATGTCAAAAATAGTAATAGAAGTGGTAAAACAGTGGCGCCAGCGGACGTAGCCAAAAGATGTCGTAGGGCTCGGCGATACGGAAAAATGAAATGTGTTATCGCGATAATTATGGGGAATTTGTACACGATGCTTATGAATTCAAAACACCAGTCTAAACAGTCGCTGAACTGAGGTTCAGTACATTGAAGTATATGGAAATGTAAAGTATAATATCGGACTAAAACCTCATATTTGATCATTTTAAGGGCATATCTTCTAATCGTAATTAACGTATACTATAAAACTGGGTATCACTTTAAATTGTATACCAGTCAAAGGCGATAAAACAGAATTGCGCAGCCCTAAGTCGTCGTTATTTTAACGTTGCGTCATCCTGGGTTTGACCGTGCTCTTCACGCCACGCCGTCCGCTTTATCCTGCGGAAATGATGTTTGAGAACACGACACCCATGAAAAATCGTTACTCTACAGCCGTGACACGCACCGCATTAGCGCTCGACGCCTCAGCGCCACGGACCTTGACCTCCGCTTGCACCCGGCGCTCCCACACCTGGCCCATGAAGGAGGGGGGGGGTCGTCGGTCGACATGACCCTCCCTGACATCTGGGTAATGAAACGACAACCCCCGGGGCTTTTGAAGCCCGCCAAGCCTACATCATTAGGACGGACAAGCCGGGCCCCCGCTTCGGGTTTACAGTAGGACAATGGCCGCGCATTTCCTTAACGCTTCCCGAAATCAGGCAGAGGAAATTGGGTTAATGCGCTCTACTCCTGTATATTCCCCACAACACGATTCATAAGTGTTTGAGAACAGCGAGGTTTACTCAAAACAGGGGAGGGCAGAAATAGACCTTTCCCTTTAGGGAGTAAATTAACTAGGGGCCTCACGTCGCGCTATGGCTCATATTTTGATATTTTGACACCGCTATGAAATACAGGCCACTAATGAATGTGAGTGTGCGTGCGTGCGTGCGTGCGTGCATTAGCTCTTTGTCCCCCTCCCCCTCGCGTCGCCGTCCATCAACACGTACGACTCGATGAAGAAGGAGAGTCGAGGCAGACATTAACTCAACATTATAGTGTTTGGGACTGACGGGGTTGAGTTCATTCTGCTGCCAGTTTCCGATGAAGAAAAAAAAAAAAGAAGATATCTGGGCGAAAGAAATGGCAGATATTCACTTGGTCGGAGTAAGTTTACGTTTATTTATACAGCACCAACACAATTAAAGTGCTTCACACACGAAAAATATAAATGAATACGTAAATGAGGTAAAAACAATATTACAATAGAGAAAAACATAACAAAATAAAATATTACAACTTAAAAAACACAAAGAGAGGCAGACCAAACAAACGGAAAGACACGACAAGGATGGAGACCGACAGAAAGACTTTTACTCCCGTAAAAATGTGTTACTGGAAGCCGCTCAGATCCATGTCTTTGGGCTTTGGTCTGAAGCGTTGCATCACCGCTACCGGCTAGAAGCCATAGAGAACAAGGCATTACCTCCTCGGCACGTTGGCAGCGGCTACAATGCCGGAGCAGGACATTGATCCAGTGAACGGCTTTCATTTCCCTGCCCTTGGGGAGTGAGGTATGAATGGTAGACGGGCGCATGAAGAGGGAGCCGGATAAACTGCCAGTCTGTAAAACTGTTTCCAAGCTAAAGAGGCTCAAGACTAGTGAACCGGCTCTAGTAGTCTAGTGTGTCGGCGATTCAATGAGAGAAGACTGAAGAGCTCAACTAAATCAATGTTGTTCTACCAAACTACAAAAAAAGGGTCCCTCTGTAGCCTCCGGCGCCATCCTTGGAGCAATTTCTAAAGTTGGCCTTCGTCTTGTTATAAAATGACCTCCTCGACATTTGCACATTGTATCCCGACGGCAATCAATGGATCCTCCACCTTCTTCAGCTTAAGACTCGTCGTCTTAGACTCTAATTTGTACTCGTCTCATAATTTTTCCACGCACTACACAGCCGTCTTTCAAAAACGGCTGAAAATGAATAAAATACTTATTTATTATGCATGTCTTCAATGAGAAAGAAAGATCCTTGGTGTAGTCAATAAAAAAGCTTAAAATAACAAACAAACATCAGCACT
This sequence comes from Merluccius polli, assembly GCA_030340625.1. Lineage (NCBI taxonomy): Eukaryota > Metazoa > Chordata > Actinopteri > Gadiformes > Merlucciidae > Merluccius > Merluccius polli. The sequence continues at coordinate 16,620 of JAOPHQ010006139.1, forward strand.
GGTTACAGGGAGACTATGTTCTGTGAGGCTGTCGGATGAGCCAACATGGCCGCTTCTCCCTGGCCGGACTTTAAGAGGAAGTAGGACCCAAGATGGAGGAAATCGGACACAAATGCTGAACAAAGGGGAAGCACGACGAGGTTTGTGGCATTGTTTAAGTTTTCCATTTTAGGGGCTAGGGATGGAAATGTTTACATTGTACTAATATTTTTTTTATACATCTAAAAGGTGACAAATCCCTAGTAGGGCTGGGCAATAATTCAAGATTATCATTTATTGTCTTTCAATGGCATTCTACCGCCATGAAATGAAGACATCGACTTATTTTGATCCCCAGTTTTATGGTCTAAACTTATGATAATGAGAAGATGCATCATTAAAACAATCAAAACAAAGTTTGAAATGTCAGAGAGAAAGGAAAACTAGTTTTAGTCTGATACCATACTTAGTCTGATACCATACATTTCCATATACTTCTGACCCTCAGACTGTTGAGAATGCCATTTTGAATTCATAAGCATCGTGATGAAAAGAAATCCACTCATTCACATTGTGGTTTTTTTTTTTAACAGCGCAGAGAGGATGCAGACGCAACGTCTAATCATGTGACCACGGCTGGGAGGACTTCTTCCCCTTCCTTATTTGCACAACGGCTCCTACACAGCTACACCTTCTCCTTGGAAAACCCCCATGAGAAGACCGTGTCGCAAGATCATTCTCATTTTGCAGATAACCAATTCTAAAAGCAGATTGAACTAATATGAGACCAACGTGGTAACCAATGGTCCCATGAGGACCATCGTTTTTTTCAGAAATTACTCCATTAATAAATGACTGCATCAATAAACGATCACATTAATAAATAATTCAGTTTAAGTAACGCTGCTCTTGAAGTACAAGTAAACACCAACACATCCTTTTTAGTTTTACGTGACGTATCCAGATCCTGTCGTACATTAAACAAGTTTTGGTGCCTACTGTCACGTAGACGTCACTTCCCTTTCAGGCAGGAAGTGACGTCTATGTGACATGAATTTCCCCACGTTGGCTGGAAGATGTCCCTCATCGGCTCACCTCGTTGTGGGGGAGACCAGCAGCAGAGAAGATGGGGATCTTCTGGCCTCTGGCGATGCTGTTCATGCCGTCGATGGCGGAGATGCCGGTCTGGATCATCTCCTCAGGGTAGATACGACACTGCGGGTTAATGGGCTGTCCTGGAAGAACCACAGGGGAGAACACAGGCGATGCGTTATGCCGCGTCCACAACAAACATGCATTTTCGCCTCACGTTACTCACGCCAAGTTTGAAAAAAATTTAAACTCGAGCTAACTGTAAGTTGAATGATGCAAATTCCATTGCGTCGTTTGCGCCATTCGGGTCATCCAGCGCAAATTTGTGTCGTTGCTCTGACTTTGTATGAAACCGCGCCGCGTGAAAAATTTTTGGCGTTTTGGCGTTAACTCAGCATTACAGCGTTCTTCCGGCCCTCCTTTAAGAGGACCAAGCCTTTGTCACCCCCCCCCCCCCCTCCGACAGCCAGTTAAATCGCGCGCGTGCAAAACACCAACACACATTCCTCAAGTGCTGATCACTACGGCACATTGTGGTGGGGATTTAAAGGTTAAGGTTGTAGGTTTAAGTGAGGGGACCTTCACGGATGGCCATCCTTTCTTAGAAACCCTTTCTGCTCTTTGTCAAGACATTGGTAATGGAGTATCTTCAATCTTGTCGGCGGTGAAAAAGGCAAAAAGGCAACCGCTAGGTAAATAGAGAGGAGCGAGCCGAGGTCTGCTTTAGAGGTCATTCAAATCCATTTATCCACTGTACAGAACCTTTGGCAGAATAGCTTTATTCAACATAAGTGGACATTTGTAACCCCCATTAATATTATAGGTTAACTAAACAATACTAAGGATATAAATTTAAAAAAACCATATATTCACACATAGTGAATACATAAATGTATTACTATAATAAACGGTAGAATGTGAAGGATAACCTTACTTTCTGAAACAGAGTTGGGGAGAAACCTTACCCATTATGTCCAGGTAATCCTCAGCCAGCACCACAGGCCCGCGGTCGATGGGTTTCCCAGAGCCATTGAAGACGCGCCCTGAGCACAAAAAGAAAAGAGAAAAAGAGACTCCCACATTAGCCCCGTGGTGATCTGCTGAATAAAAACATCTTTAGTGGGAGGCTGAGGTCGGCTGCAAGGCTCCTTATGAAAGAGAATGTAAAAAAATAAAATAATGAAATTCATTAGATGACACTTCCACACCCAAAACGATCCATTATGCGCGAGACGGATGGACCAGGCCGGAGCATCTGCGGTGGCCCTCATGGCGATGTCTGCAAGGTTCACGTTTAATTCACGGCCACGCTTAATGATGCTTCAGCAACAAAAGGTGACTTTCCTCCTGCCATTCAGCGCGGCGCAACCTTGTGCTGTACGCCGATTTCCCCTGAGACATTCAGCATTCAGAAGAACGGTTAGGCATCGAACTCACAAGCATAGTGTACCGCCGCTGTTTAGTCCTCTTGGCGTTCACAGGGGATGCAGGAAATACCCCACAAAAAAAATCAAAACAGTCTTGTGACAGACTGTATTTTATACAGTCGTGTGCGTTACATTCGCACCGGAGCGCCACTGGCCACGCAGTTTACCTGCTTTTCACTGTTGTAGCGCTAGCGGGATTCACTTCTAAACAGCAATTTAAATGTTATATCCATTGAGAACATTTTGAAATGCGAGACATGCAGTTTAATTGCGTTTTAGTTATGCTATTATTTAGGGCAGTGTACTTTGTAATTCGCCTATTGTGTAGAAACATTGACCCAACGATGGCTCTATAGAGAGGAGTGCTGCAGTCCATCTCCTCGGCAGGCATCCACCTGGACAGGTATCCACCGCTAGACACACGGGACTCATACCGGTGATCGCGTCTTTAGTTCCCTGTGTCAGATGGCTGTAATTTGGAGCCTGAATATCCAATATCTAACTGAAATAAAAACACTTTCAAACTACGATTATTTTAATACACCACCACACCGGTGAACTCCACCTACCCGGGGCAACCGCTAAACGTTGTCAAACAAACCTATTTTAGTCTTAACAATATGCAATGGCGAAAGCTTTATCTTGGACTATTTAATTATATATATATATATATATATATATATATATATATATATATATATATATATATATATATATATATATATATATATTCTGCTTCAAAACTTTGCCAACATGCATAACATAAAATGTATTGATGAAAAATTAACCGACTACAAAACGATTTTTGATTACACTATTTTGTAATCGGTTTGCTTGACGAGTACTCGTTTTCACCCCTAGCATTTACCAAAAGGATTTTTTTTAAAGGATTCGAACAAGAACATTGAGGGGAAATAATACAAGCGCTCGGCACACTTGGACACCGCTGCTTGTCATGCAGGCTGGCTTCAGCTAAACTGAGCGGACGGAGAGCAGCTCCGGTGAAAGGACCTACAGCACGGATCAAACAGTGAGTTGAAGCTGAAGTGAATGCCGTTGTCAGTTGTTTTCTTGTAGAGGAGACGGCGTGATCTTACCTAGCATGTCCTCGGAGACCGGTGTACGCAAGATGTCGCCCGTGAACTCGCAGGCCGTCTTCTTCGCGTCGATACCCGATGTTCCCTCAAACACCTGCAGAACACAGTCATGATGAGCCCACATCACAGACACTGCTAAAGAACCAACCAACAAATCTATAAATAGCTTTCCTTGTATATCATCTTCAACGCTCATATTGTTGATTTCAATGCTTTATTTACAGTGTACAGTGGCCACAGTAGCCGCTACCTGTAGGCCTCCTGCTGGAAGACACCCAGCCACTACCTGTAGGCCTCCTGCTGGAAGACACCCCGCCACTACCTGTAGGCCTCCTGCTGGAAGACACCCAGCGGCTACCTGTAGGCCTCCTGCTGGAAGACACCCCGCCACTACCTGTAGGCCTCCTGCTGGAAGACACCCAGCGACTACCTGTAGGCCTCCTGCTGGAAGACACCCCGCCACTACCTGTAGGCCTCCTGCTGGAAGACACCCAGCGACTACATGTAGGCCTCCTGCTGGAAGACACCCCGCCACTACCTGTAGGCCTCCTGCTGGAAGACACCCAGCGGCTACCTGTAGGCCTCCTGCTGGAAGACACCCCGCCACTACCTGTAGGCCTCCTGCTGGAAGACACCCAGCCACTACCTGTAGGCCTCCTGCTGGAAGACACCCAGCGACTACCTGTAGGCCTCCTGCTGGAAGACACCCAGCCACTACCTGTAGGCCTCCTGCTGGAAGACACCCAGCTGCTACCTGTAGGCCTCCTGCTGGAAGACACCCAGCCGCTACCTGTAGGCCTCCTGCTGGAAGACACCCAGCGACTACATGTAGGCCTCCTGCTGGAAGACACCCAGCCACTACCTGTAGGCCTCCTGCTGGAAGACACCCAGCCACTACCTGTAGGCCTCCTGCTGGAAGACACCCAGCCACTACCTGTAGGCCTCCTGCTGGAAGACACCCAGCCACTACCTGCTCCATCATGATGCATTAGATAACAGCTCCCGATTAATGACAGAACCTTTCGGTTTGGAGTCAAACACCTCAACCAATAGACCCTCCTACACTAGTACCATGGCATTACATGGTTCTAGGGTAGACCCTCCTACCCTAGTACCACTAGACCGTCCTACCCTAGTACCATGGCATTACATGGTTCTAGGGTGGTGCCAGGATAGAGCAGCGTTTACCTGGACGACGGCCTTGCTCCCGATGACCTCCAGAACCTGCCCGCTCCTTTTGGTCCCATCAGGCAGGGTCAGGTGCACTATCTCAGCATATCTGGGGAACTGGTTCAAGAGAAAAACCACAGTGGGTTAATCCAATGTTCACGCACAGAGAAGCCACTCACAACCATTCAATTTTAAAAAGGGACAGTATCCAACACAGGTCTTGCGACTGCTGTGATTGGTTGAAATTCAAGTGACATTACCTGGCACCAATTTCAGCCAATCGGCAAGAGACGCACATCACCAGAGATCATAAAATCCTCCCCACGATTAATTAATCATTGAGATTTCCAAAAGCAGCAAAATTCGAGTGGATGCATTCGGTTGGGTGTTCAGTGACACGTTCATCAACTTAAATGCAGGGATGGCAGGGTTGTGAATGGCGATGCAGTAAATGGAAATTTAAAAAAAGCGTCCATTACAACATGCCAATTAGAGACAGATTAAAACAACGTGTCGTTAAAACGGACAAGAATTACTCAGTCAGACTCACCTTCACATTATCTAGAATCACCAGGGGTCCGTTCACACCGGAGACCGTGGAGTAAGCTGAAACAAACAGAGAGTCTGTATTTAGGGAATTAACGTCAAAAGGCCACAGGAAAGCAGCAATAAATGACAAAGGGTGTATCGACAGTCGAGTTTCCCCGGCCGCTCGCGCATTCAAATGACTTGCCGATAGTTGCTGCATTATTAATCGGACACTGACCTTTCCCAGGGAGATTTAAATGGCTTATATGCACTTCCCTGCCCAAATGTCAAAGCAAGGCAAATGTCAGGGGAAAATACATGACAAGTACTTTGTACATTAGGGCCAGGTCTCAGATAGTGGCTCTGCAGACCAAAGAACAAACAACGGTTACAACCACTGAAGGTTACTGGAATTAACCTGAAGCCCACCATTACATACAAATAAAATGTGTTAAAAGAGGAAAAATTACACGTTGATAGTTTCCCTTGAACTACATAACCATAGTCATTGTTGCCCTCTTCAACTGAGGTTGTTTGAACTTTCGGAAGTGTTCATTTTAAACTCTTGCCTTGGGGTTCCACACAGGGCGAGTCCAATGGCAGTTTACCCCAAAATAAACATAATATATACAAAGATAATAATATATACAAACGAGACAAGAAATACAAAATATAACCAAAATATAACCAAATATGCGGTCCAATTTGGACCGTGTATTCGGTTATCCTTTTTTTTTCCCTCTTTCTTTGGACATGGAAGTGCAAATAAAATGTCCATGATAGTTTTCACTAACTTACAAATTTTGACAATTGACTCATACAAGACATTCCAGTAAAAAAAAGCGGAAGTGTAGGCCAACGGGTCCGGTTCTCTTTGCAAGTTTCGGTTCTGTTTTGCTCAACGGCGGACAATCAGCAGCGTTAATACCGACTCCTAGCACCACATACTAATAGTACTAGTTAGGACTAGACAGTAAGAACCCTAGCTCTGTAATAGTACTAGTCAGGACTAGACAGTAAGAACCCTAGTTCTGTAATAGTACTAGTTAGGACTAGACAGTAAGAACCCTAGTTCTGTAATAGTACTAGTTAGGACTAGACAGTAAGAACCCTAGTTATGTAGTACTAGTTAGGACTAGACAGTAAGAACCCTAGTTCTGTAATAGTACTAGTTAGGACTAGACAGTAAGAACCCTAGTTCTGTAATAGTACTAGTCAGGACTAGACATTAAGAACCCTAGTTCTGTAGTACTAGTTAGGACTAGACAGTAAGAACCCTAGTTCTGTAATAGTACTAGTCAGGACTAGACAGTAAGAACCCTAGTTCTGTAATAGTACTAGTTAGGATTAGACAGTAAGAACCCTAGTTCTGTAATAGTACTAGTTAGGACTAGACAGCAAGAACCCTAGTTCTGTAATAGTACTAGTTAGGACTAGACAGCAAGAACCCTAGTTCTGTAATAGTACTAGTTAGGACTAGACAGCAAGAACCCTAGTTCTGTAATAGTACTAGTTAGGACTAGACAGCAAGAACCCTAGTTCTGTAATAGTACTAGTTAGGACTAGACAGCAAGAACCCTAGTTCTGTAATAGTACTAGTCAGGACTAGACAGTAAGAACCCTAGTTCTGTAATAGTACTAGTTAGGACTAGACAGCAAGAACCCTAGTTCTGTAATAGTACTAGTTAGGACTAGACAGCAAGAACCCAAGTTCTGGACATTATCAGTATACTTGGAGATCCAGACACCAGTCAAGTCTGTCAAATCGCTTTACCACCAGAACATTGACTTGGACCAAAAATAACCAGTTTACTATGAAATAGCCACACTACTTATGCTGACAGATTATTTTACACAAAAGTGTAATTTCTAATTACCATAGCCTGGACACTTGAAAATGCTTTTCACAGAGCTGCACTACGGCTCAACACCAGCATGCTAGTTCTCACTGGCATTATCTGTGCTGAAGGAGTTCCCTCTCTTTCCTTGACAACTTGAGGCTGCAGCAGACAGGAAGTACGGCATCATACACACTTATCACATAGCACCACGGCCATTTGCAATGTTCGTGACAAAAAAAAAAACACGACCAAATAGACCATCTGCCTGGCCGTCCTATAGTGGTTCCTCTCCCCTATACATCTGCACCTCTTTTGAGGTGCTTGGGAAAGCTGGGACGTGTGTGTGTGTGTGTGTGTGTGTGTGTGTGTGTGTGTGTGTGTGTGTGTGTGTGTGTGTGTGTGTGTGTGTGTGTGTGTGTGTGTGTGTTCGTTGGCATAGTTACCACCTTGTCTTCCGTCCATCATGTTGTGAGGTTTTTATATTTTTGTGTGAACTGTCAGTCTGGTGGGGGCCGATATCAAAGGCGTGAGCAAATTTGGGGGGTGGGGGGGGGTTGTAGCCATGAGGGCCCGGCAAGGCCCTGGTGGGGGGGCCTTCACCACCTCTTTAATTAGACACACACACACATTAAAAAAAAAAAAAGGAACTAAAAGGTGGTTCATTGTTGTGAATCCGACAACAGACGTTATTCACAGCAGGATAAACATCTCCCACCACCACCAGTCCTACAGCTGGAGAGCATTGTGAAGGTGTCCTCCTCAGCCACCGAGACCCGGCTAATGAGCCTAAAGACAGATTCACATACAAGCGCCAGACAACGTCCATAGAATCAGGTCCGGACATTGTCCTGATGGCCTACCGAGGACAAAAAACGAATCGTGTTCTGGTAAGGCAGTGTTACTTGGATTAGTAACTGTGATATAATTACCGTTTTGGAAATTGTTATCCCTTACACTACTTGTTACTGGGGAAAGTAATAATATTACAGTAACGCTTTACTGTCCAACACTGGTCCAGAGTTACCCATTCAGAAATGTAGCACACAACAGGAGATCGTCTGTGTCAGACGCGTTCTCACATACTGGAAATACTGGTTTATAAATATACATTTGGTTTAGGGTAGAGCGTGCAGGAGGCAGGACATGACGCAAAAAGTATGTTGCGGAAATCGCAGTGTTTTGTTTACAGCACATTGAAGATGGCGGACGAGACAATCGACTCATCTGTAATTTGTGTTGATATCCATACCTATATATCCATATATCCTACATGTATTTGGACGTATCTGCAATATGTACAGTAAGATATTAAATAATAATAAATAATAATGACCCTGTTCACCCTCGGATGTTTTGTATTCTTCCGGTTTTGCACGAGTCGCATGATAGAAACGTCATCAACGCTCGCTGTTAATTCTTCTTTGCGTTTACCGCCACCTAGCGTACCGGAGTACACAGAACAGGATCTAGTCGCTGTGAATTCTCCGAACAATAACCTTCTCTATTCACACATGGGCTCATTTGGACATTACAGACTTTGTATGAGAGGAGCTGGCAGGGAAAGATCTGGTTAATGTCACATACAGCTCCTCTGGGAAATGTCTAGATAAGTCCAGACCTCTTAAATTAGCTACACATCCATCCTTTCCTTCAATAAAAACAGTTCAACAATTGTTCCTCTCCTTGTCGCCTATACATATTCTCGCGGCTATATATATATATATATATATATATATTAGTGTTGCACCGATACCATTTTTTGGCCCCCGATACCGATACCGATACCCGGCTGTGCAGTATCGGCCGATACCGATACCATACCGATACCACGCCGGAAAAAAAAAAAAAAAAAATATATATATATATATATATATATATATATATATACACAAGCTTTTTTTCTTCTAATACTAAAGAACTGCATACTCACTTGGATGTAAAATCATTGCTATCATGGTTTAATTACTAGTATAATTAGATAATATAGTATAACTAGAGATAATTACTAGTATGTAGCGGGGAATATAATCGGGGAGAAGCTTAACTCGTCGTCTGTGATGCGGTCACTGTCTGTCCATTTGAGCGATCTCCCGCCTGTGAGCAAGACGCGTCTCCCTCTCTCTCCTGCTTTTTCCCCTCTTCTCCTTGTTTGTGTCCGCATGGCACCCCGGGGAGCGGGGGGGGGGCATGGGTGGTGACCGGGTGCGTCGCACCGGCAGGCGGACCCGCTCACTGAGTTTCCCCGCACCGGCGCGTCCGCAGGCGGAACAACTTTTCTGTGCGCCGCGCGGCTGAACCGCGCGCCCTCCGCGTCTCCGGTGCTTTTTTTTCTTGCTTTTTTTTGGTACTTTGTCGTCGTCGCTTGTCGGTCGGTCAACATGCGCGGCCGGGCGGCCGGAGTGGGCCAATAGGATAGCTGCTTGGCACGGCATGCACTGAACACGTGTGATCACACGCAGCATTGAGTGAAGGGAGAGAAAGACGCAAAGCGCTGCGTTCCAAGTTTCATATTAGTATATGTAAATGGCATCGGCGCATTATTTGTTCGTACTCGCCGATACCGATGCCAGCATTTTAGCGCGGTATCGGGGCCCCTCCCGATACTAGTATCGGTATCGGTGCAACACTAATATATATATATATATATATATATATATATATATATATATATATATATATATATATATATATATATACCTATAACACTACTGTGTAGACGAGACTACCCTGAACACGGTGAAATAATATTAATATTCTGTGCAAGGCAACAGCCAGTTTAAGGCAATGAGTTGCAATGTTTGATTTCTGTAAACATCGTCATATGGAGGACTGATTAATACATGCTCTGATTATTCCCTTTTTTAAATTAGGTCACATGTTAATTGGCAAAATTAGAAAAAAGAAAAGTGAGACGAGGCACTAGAACAACGAGAGGATTTGTGAAGGTTATGCAAGTGGTACATAAAATACACACCTGACCAGACCATAACTTAGTACCGAGCCTCACATGGACCACGTTAAGGCGTTTTTATTCAAAGAGAAAGTGAAATTGAACGCATCAAGCACGCACGGAGAGAGATGACCTAAGCTGTGATGGACATGTTTACACAAATCAAATGACAACTTTTATCAGAAAATACACCCCCTGATTAATAAAACGTACACTTCAAAAAGATGGCCACAAACACGTTGACTCTTTCCACCACCTTATTCACCCTATATTGCGAAATTGTTATGCATGGTTACCAACATTTATAAAAGGGACTTAATAGCGACACTTACCCAACAAATTGCGCAATGCGCATGTATCTTAAGACATACATATGACTATTTGCTGCACACTAATAATGATGATGATGATGATGTAGGGAAAATTGCAGCCTAATTACAGTGCAGCCACTTAGAAATCCAGCAAACCGCAGCACTCTAAATGGAGGATGTTTGGAAATCGCGGTGGCAATAGGTTAAACAAAGCTTTGCGACAGGAGCACGAGCGCACTGGTGGGAAACGCTACGTATCAACGAGGATTTTTCCTCGCAAAGCTGGGCGACGCAAACGTGGCGTCCTATATGTTCACCCCCCCCCCCACAAATAAGTACCATCTTCTTATCTTATGGACATCTCCACAGTAACCATGCACATACAAAGCCCCTATATGAGCAAGTGAAACTGTGCTATGCTCTGCCCATTAACGAGAAAAACCGCCACATAAAAGGAAATGCGGGAAGAAAAAACATAATCAAAAAGAAAGCTGGGTGTGGGTGGGGGGGCTGAAGGGGTAAAAAAAAAGGGGGGGGGGGGGGGTTTGGGTTATCCCTTATTTCACAAGATAACAAACTTGTTTTGTTTTTTTTAACAGTGTGAAGAGGCAACATCTCCCCCATTAGGCTTAAAAAACTTTCTCCGCCCCTCGCGGGCTACTTGAGCCCAAGTAGTGGGGAGCTCCTCCGTGGGCCAGGCATGCCACGGCCCCGCGGGTCAGCGTGCGGGGCCCGCTCAGCTGCCACGGCCCTTTGTGCGCCCAGACGTTAATTGGTCCTAATCCGCCACTAGAAGCTGTTTTGGTAGCCTGACCTCGCACCCCGAAGGACACGGCGGTGTGAAATACGAAAGGACCCATTCAAGTGCCGAGAGAAAAGAGGCACACAGGATTCCAACACAATTCAATTCTAACACAGCTGAAAGAGGCGGGCAAAACCGTGGGGGTGAGTGGGCTTGGGGGGGGGGGGGGGGGGGTGTGTGGGTGGGTGGGAAGAGGGTGGGTGGTGGCGGCGGTGGCGGTGGGGGTATGGTTCTGCCAGTGTGTGAGCAGTACAAAGCAGAGCAATGACGGTGATGTGTTCAGTGCACAGGGCTAAAGTGCCTCTAAAAACAAGTGTGCGCATTGGGGACGGTCTCGGCGATCCGAAAAGGGATGAGGCAGCGATGCCTCGCCTTTAAAATGTTCAGAAAGCAGGAAAATATCCCCGAAAATAGTCCCCTAAAATAGTCCCCCCTCGGTGAGTCAACAAAACCGACGTGACTAAAGTACATACAACACATACAAACTAAGACCGCATTAACTTGCAGTACAAACTTCCCCAACACTTCTGCCTTGAAGCACGTGGCTGTTAGGAACTTGAAACCCCCCCCCCCCCGGCCTGTTAGTTAGTTTCCTTTGAGGTGAAATCATTTTAGATTATTATTTATTTTTACTTTTGCACACATAACTGGCACATTTTTGGCCACTGTGTTCAGCACCCGGCCCACTGGGTTGACCCAGTATGTAGAGAAAGTACATCCAAGAAACCCAATCCACTCCAGGAACTACTTAAGATCTCTTGGGATAATTGTGTTCGTTATAGTAATGTCCTTGGAGCCAGGCGCAGGTTGTGACCTGTGCTAATGTTTTGATTAGCACAGGGAAAAAAGAAAAAAAAAAGGACACAGACACATCTGAAGGAAATCAGTTTTTAAGACGAACAGAAGAATAGAAACTCGAAGAGTGCAAGGTTCAGGCTGTAACACTGACGCCGCGTTTCACTGGGACGCCTCTCTAATTTCTCCGGGAACAGAATGAAACATTGTCTAATCCTCCCCGTTGTTTCTCGCCGCACCTTACGCATAAGGGCTGAAATGTACTCGTAATAAAGCTACGCAGATACGGAGGCACTCCAGCAACCACCGCCCAAACTGTTCATCTGGGCACAGACTAAAAGGAATCCTATCACACAGGCGAGAAAATGAATAGCAATATGTGAGCGACACAGGCTTAACAAAGTTAGGCAACCTTCAACAGGAAAGAAACTGAAACTAAGGTTGCAGAAAAAGCCGAATGTGGGGGGAAAATAGGACCACCAAGGCTGCATAAATTCAAATCATGCCTTTTGGTACAAGGACAGCACCTATTCTATTAGCAGTTTAAAACCAAATAATCCAGAACAATTTTTCGAGCGTTTCCATTGTTCGGGAAAATAATTGCCATTTTCCATGATACAAAAGGTCCACAAAAGTCTCCGGGTGTAACGGTGTGGTAGATGATGTGTGAGTGAACATGATAAAAACTTAATATTAATATACTACATCTCCGTTCCAAATCAGTCCCATAGGACGGTTGTGCAGAGCACAGCGTTTCTGACAAAACATTTAATAAAAACTAGGCAACTACGAAAAATGAACACATTCAAAATCAGGCAAGGCTGCAAAACTTCCGAATTTGGATTATTTTCCCTCCATACGCCAGTTCGGGTCACTTCTTTAGCCCAGGGACAGACAAAATAATGTTCAATTTGAAGTGAGCAAAACAATATACAGCCATGCTACATGTGCTTTGCTGGATTAAAACAATGTGATTCTGGTTCTTGTTGCTAAACAATGTGATTCTGGTTCTTGTTGCTAAACAATGTGATTCTGGTTCTTGTTGCGCTACAAATATGAGGCGGAAATCGCCCTCTGTATGCTTTGGGTGATGGTGGCTTCAACAAGGCGTCTACAGATAATGAGAACGAACGGCTTGTGTTACGAAAATCCAGAGGGAGAGTGGGCTCAAATATCATTGGCTCAAATATTATACTACCCAATGGTTAGTACAATATCCCATTTGTGTGTATAAAACCAGCCGCGGGCAACATCTTGCTAGTTACAGTTTTCACTCTTTCTTGATGAACGGTTCTGTTTTCAGTAACACCTTCACCTGTGATGAACTCTTTATTCAAAAGGTTTATGTATTTAAGTGTGGTTGACGTGGCAGCCAGACAGCTGCATTATATTCTTCAAAATAGGCTTACACATTTCTAAGAGGCCCCCAAATGTATATAGAAGTACAGATACTTTATTTTAACTGTACTTTTTATCTTCCAAAATTACAAAACTGCACTTTGAAAAGACAGCAGACATGACTTGACAGTCAAAACACGAGAACTACACTGTGAACTGGTTTAGGGGAAGTTGAGCAAGAGAGGGAACGACCGTCTATACGGCCGCCGCTCAAATGCTAAGTGCTGCGCCGCCAAACTACACCGAAACGTCTGGGGGGGGGGGGGGGGGGGGAGGGAATAGACCGAGGACGAACGGTACAGATAAACGTATGGCGTTCGCTTGGATTGGTTTCCCCTCCCGCAAAAACATTAGTGTCACATCGTTCGCTCGGCGTTTTCCTCTTCTTTCACCGGGAAGAATGACAACCGCCCACATGGGCAGGTTTCCGCCGCTGACAAGCTAGCGGCTTAGCACTCATTAGGATGTAGATTATAGAAGTGTTCAGAAACCATTTGATAGAAATGACTTCGCCGGTGACAGACGAGACATTGGTTTATTGTGACTACATCATTACTGCTAATTAATTCTTCACGCAGAGGAACGCCGCCTTGCTCCGTGTCTTTTCACATCTCCAAATGACAGAATGCAACGCTAAAACAATGGAAACACATTTCCTAGGCTAATAGCCTTTGTAGCATCTGACATCCGAGAGACAAAGGGCTCTTAATGTGAAATGACTTATGCTGATGATAAAGCTTTTATTTGTTTATTTCTAACCAAAGAGGCTATTGACACATACTTCCTCTTCTACAACTCTTCTTGGAGACCCGACAGATCTAAGGAACTGAAAACTATTCCCATAGCCAACATGTTTTACCGCAGAATATTAACATTTATAAGTGCATGTGTTCAATAGTTAATAGTGAATGAAGGAGAAAAATTATTTCATTGAAAAACAATGTCAATCTACACATTGTTTAGTTGAGCAGCCACTAATAACGATTCTGATGTTTATTAATTAAACGTTTATGTTTGATGGCATCCTGACATTGAATAATGTTGGCATTCATAGGACTGAAAAGGTCTCACCGACAATTAATATGAATACATGACAACAAGGTCATTTTTAATGTATTTCCTAAGTTGGTATAGAATCACACTAACGCTATTCTGTCTCATCATTTTAACACTTAATTAATTTGGACTAAAAAACTGGATATCATGTCACGATAATTCACTTCATTTCATCACTAGCCAATAACACCTAAGTAATATTATTACATTATGGTCCACCACACATAAAACCAGATTTTAAATGTTCCAACATCAACCCAAGGACAACAGAATATAAAACCACACCACAATGAACCAAAAGAAAGGAGACACAAAATAAACACAAATAACCCCAATCTCCATTGGAGACACGCCGCCGACATCATCTTCAAATGACACTCATCATGTTGATGTAGCGGAACAGCACAATGCCTGATTAAAGAAAATGGCGCAACGAAATTAGAACACAGAAAATGTTCGTTGAAGGCATTTTAGGATGGAGGAGCTGCTGGTGGTGGTGGAGGTGGGGGGGGGGGGGGGAGGGGGAGGAGGAGGAGGAGGACGGGTGGGGGGGGGGGGATT
>JAOPHQ010006140.1:0-34969 GCA_030340625.1 Merluccius polli
AAATAGTAGAAGAATCTGAAAGTAGTAGTAGAAGCTGAAATAGTAGAAGAATCTGAAAGTAGTAGTAGAAGCTGAAATAGTAGAAGAATCTGAAAGTAGTAGTAGAAGCTGAAATAGTAGAAGAATCTGAAAGTAGTAGTAGAAGCTGAAATAGTAGAAGAATCTGAAAGTAGTAGTAGAAGCTGAAATAGTAGAATAATCTGAAAGTAGTAGTAGAAGCTGAAATAGTAGAAGAATCTGAAAGTAGTAGTAGAAGCTGAAATAGTAGAAGAATCTGAAAGTAGTAGTAGAAGCTGAAATAGTAGAAGAATCTGAAAGTAGTAGTAGAAGCTGAAATAGTAGAAGAATCTGAAAGTAGTAGTAGAAGCTGAAATAGTAGAAGAATCTGAAAGTAGTAGTAGAAGCTGAAATAGTAGAATTATCAAAGTAGTAGAAGTAGTTGAAATTGTAGTAGTAGCTGAAATAGTAGAAGAATCTGAAATAGTAGAAGTAGCTGAAAGTAGTAGTAGCCGAATTAGTAATACTAATAGCTTTAATTGTTTGATCGATGGGAAACGGTTGAAATTTGAATTAGTTACGACGTAAAGCATTGGGAGAATAAGAGGCTGGGCGGCCGTCCGCCCATTGATTTATATTGGAAAAATAAATGTCCATCCATCCATCCATCCATTTTCTTCCGCTTATCCGGGGTCGGGTCGCGGGGGCAGCAGCCTAAGCAGGGAAGCCCAGACTTCCCTTTCCCCAGCTACTTCGGCCAGCTCTTCCTGGGGGATCCCGAGGCGTTCCCAGGCCAGCCGAGAGACATAGTCTCTCCAGCGTGTCCTGGGTCTTCCCCGGGGTCTCCTACCAGTGGGACGTGCCCTGAACACCTCACCAGGGAGGCGTCCGGGAGGCATCCTAACTAGATGCCCGAGCCACCTCATCTGGCTCCTCTCAACGCGGAGGAGTAGCGGGTCTACTCCGAGCTCCTCCCGGATGACCGAGCTTCTCACCCTATCTCTAAGGGAGAGCCCAGCCACTCTGCGGAGGAAGCTCATTTCGGCCGCTTGTACTCGCGATCTCGTTCTTTCGGTCATTACCCAAAGCTCATGACCATAGGTGAGGGCAGGAACGTAGATCGACTGGTAAATCGAGAGCTTTGCCTTTCGGCTCAGCTCCCTCTTCACCACGACGGATCCGTGCAGAGTCCGCATTACTGCAGACGCCGCACCGATCCGCCTGTCGATCTCCCGCTCCATCCTCCCATCACTCGTGAACAAGACCCCGAGGTACTTGAACTCCTCCACTTGGGGCAGGATCTCATCCCCGACCCGGAGGGTGCACTCCACCCTTTTCCGGTTGAGGACCATGGACTCGGACTTGGAGGTGCTGATTCTCATCCCGACCGCTTCACACTCGGCTGCGAACCTGTCCAGCGAGAGTTGGAGGTCACGGTCTGATGAAGCCATCAGGACCACATCATCCGCAAAAAGCAGAGACCCAATCCTGAGGTCACCAAACCGGACCCCCTCAACGCCCTGGCTGTGCCTAGAAATCCTGTCCATAAAAATTACGAACAGGATCGGTGACAAAGGGCAGCCCTGGCGGAGTCCAACCCTCACTACAATTTACTATTGCGGGCACCCCGTCCCCCCCCCCCCGCCGGCCGTAGGTCCGCGCGTGTTTGTGTTACTATTGCGGGCACCCCCCCCCCAGCCGTAGGTCCGCGGTGTGTTTGTGTTACTATTGGGGGCAGCCCCCCCCCCCCCGGCCGTAGGTCCGCGGTGTGTTTGTGTTACTATTGCGGGCACCCCCCGGCCGTAGGTCCGCGGTGTGTTTGTTTGTGTTACTATTGCGGGCACCCCCCGGCCGTAGGTCCGCGGTGTGTTTGTTTGTGTTACTATTGCGGGCACCCCCCCCCAGCCGTAGGTCCGCGGTGTGTTTGTGTTACTATTGGGGGCAGCCCCCCCCCCCCCCCCCCCCCCCGGCCGTAGGTCCGCGGTGTGTTTGTGTTACTATTGCGGGCACCCCCCGGCCGTAGGTCCGCGGTGTGTTTGTTTGTGTTACTATTGCGGGCACCCCCCGGCCGTAGGTCCGCGGTGTGTTTGTTTGTGTTACTATTGCGGGCACCCCCCCCCCCCCCCCCCGTAGGTCCGCGGTGTGTTTGTTTGTGTTACTATTGCGGGCACCCCCCCCCCCCCCCGTAGGTCCGCGGTGTGTTTGTTTGTGTTACTATTGCGGGCACCCCCCCCCCCCCCCCCCCCCCCGTAGGTCCGCGGTGTGTTTGTTTGTGTTACTATTGCGGGCACCCCCCCCCCCGTAGGTCCGCGGTGTGTTTGTTTGTGTTACTATTGCGGGCACCCCCCGGCCGTAGGTCCGCGGTGTGTTTGTTTGTGTTACTATTGCGGGCACCCCCCCCCCCCCCCCCCCCCCCCGTAGGTCCGCGGTGTGTTTGTTTGTGTTACTATTGCGGGCACCCCCCGGCCGTAGGTCCGCGGTGTGTTTGTTTGTGTTACTATTGCGGGCACCCCCCGGCCGTAGGTCCGCGGTGTGTTTGTTTGTGTTACTATTGCGGGCACCCCCCCCCCGTAGGTCCGCGGTGTGTTTGTTTGTGTTACTATTGCGGGCACCCCCCCCCCGTAGGTCCGCGGTGTGTTTGTTTGTGTTACTATTGCGGGCACCCCCCCCCCCCCCCGTCGGCCGTAGCTCCGCGGTGACGCCATGACGCTCGAACGTGAACGTCGTTTTACGGCAGCGGAAGATTTACGACAGCCAGCATACAGACAGTGAGCAATGGACTTCACATGATATTATTCACAACTCGGATTAATTTAATGAAACCCATTGATTCTTTTGATCGGTGGACCCCTTTTGATTGGATATTATGGGATATACAAGTCTGTACATTTTTTGAACGAAGGTAAACGATTGAGAATTGATTTAGTTAGGCCAGAGATCAATGTGTAATCGATGTGTAAACTGTGATTCTGAATAAATATAAATGCTATCGAAATTTAGTTTGGATATCGTTATTATTGAATATACAAATCTGTAGATTAGTGACATTTTTTGAATGAAGGTTATTGGTTGAAATGTGAATGAATTAGTTACGTGTTAAACAGTGGAAGGTCCGCCGGTTACAATGGGACGAACGGTAGAATATGACGATTTGAAACTAAAACTGCGATACAGAAAAAAGTATAACAGCTATCGAAATTTCGTGAACACGGCTAGATAGATACAAATCTCTAGATTTGTTTAATTGTTTGAACGATGGGAAACGGTTGAAATTTGAAATAGTTACGACGTAAAGCACGGAAGTAAACAGTGGAAGGTCCGCCGGTTACAATGGGACGAACGGTAGAATATGACGATTTGAAACTAAAACTGCGATACAGAAAAAAGTGTAACAGCTATCGAAATTTCGTGAACACGGCTAGATAGATACAAATCTCTAGATTTGTTTAATTGTTTGAACGATGGGAAAAGGTTGAAATTTGAATTAGTTACGACGTAAAGAATGTGAAGAATTAAGAGGCTGGGCGGACGGCTTCGCCGTCCGCCCATTGATTTGTATTGGAAAAATAAAGGTGGAAAAAGTAGAATAATTTGAAAAGTTGAATTAATATGAAGAATGTGAATAGATAGCCATCATGTCGTAATAAATATGAACATTTTGATATTTGAATGGTTTCTGTAGCTGAAAATATGAAGAAGGAGAAGAGTGCCAAAAAACGGGCGGAAGAAGAATAAAAATAAAAATAAAAACTAGAAAATGCATTTCCTGCAGAAAACGCGTGTGAATGCTGGAAGCTGAATGATAAGCGCAAAGCAGAAATATAAAATGAATTGATCTGAAGAATCTGAAAGTAGTAGTATAAGTTGAAATAGTAGAAGAATCTGAAAGTAGTAGAAGAAGCTGAAATAGTAGAAGAATCTGAAAGTAGTAGTATAAGCTGAAATAGTAGAAGAATCTGAAAGTAGTAGTATAAGCTGAAATAGTAGAAGAATCTGAAAGTAGTAGTAGAAGCTGAAATAGTAGAAGAATCTGAAAGTAGTAGTATAAGCTGAAATAGTAGAAGAATCTGAAAGTAGTAGAAGAAGCTGAAATAGTAGAAGAATCTGAAAGTAGTAGTATAAGCTGAAATAGTAGAAGAATCTGAAAGTAGTAGTAGAAGCTGAAATAGTAGAAGAATCTGAAAGTAGTAGTAGAAGCTGAAATAGTAGAAGAATCTGAAAGTAGTAGAAGAAGCTGAAATAGTAGAAGAATCTGAAAGTAGTAGTAGAAGCTGAAATAGTAGAAGAATCTGAAAGTAGTAGTAGAAGCTGAAATAGTAGAAGAATCTGAAATAGTAGAAGAATCTGAAAGTAGTAGAAGAAGCTGAAATAGTAGAAGAATCTGAAAGTAGTAGTAGAAGCTGAAATAGTAGAAGAATCTGAAAGTAGTAGTAGAAGCTGAAATAGTAGAAGAATCTGAAATAGTAGAAGAATCTGAAAGTAGTAGAAGAAGCTGAAATAGTAGAAGAATCTGAAAGTAGTAGTAGAAGCTGAAATAGTAGAAGAATCTGAAAGTAGTAGTAGAAGCTGAAATAGTAGAAGAATCTGAAAGTAGTAGTAGAAGCTGAAATAGTAGAAGAATCTGAAAGTAGTAGTAGAAGCTGAAATAGTAGAATTATCAAAGTAGTAGAAGTAGTTGAAATTGTAGTAGTAGCTGAAATAGTAGAAGAATCTGAAATAGTAGAAGTAGCTGAAAGTAGTAGTAGCCGAATTAGTAATACTGATAGCTTTAATTGTTTGATCGATGGGAAACGGTTGAAATTTGAATTAGTTACGACGTAAAGCATTGGGAGAATAAGAGGCTGGGCGGCCGTCCGCCCATTGATTTATATTGGAAAAATAAATGTATAGGCCTACTACAATTTACTATTGCGGGCACCCCCCCCCCCCCCCCCCCCCCCAGCCGTAGGTCCACGGTGTGTTTGTGTTACTATTGGGGGCAGCCCCCCCCCCCCGGCCGTAGGTCCGCGGTGTGTTTGTGTTACTATTGGGGGCAGCCCCCCCCCCCCGGCCGTAGGTCCGCGGTGTGTTTGTGTTACTATTGGGGGCAGCCCCCCCCCCCCCCCCCCCGGCCGTAGGTCCGCGGTGTGTTTGTGTTACTATTGGGGGCAGCCCCCCCCCCCCCCGGCCGTAGGTCCGCGGTGTGTTTGTTTGTGTTACTATTGCGGGCACCCCCCCCCCCGTAGGTCCGCGGTGTGTTTGTTTGTGTTACTATTGCCCGCCCCGCCCCCCCCCCCCCCCCCCCCCCCCCCCCGTCGGCCGTAGCTCCGCGGTGACGCCATGACGCTCGAACGTGAACGTCGTTTTACGGCAGCGGAAGATTTACGACAGCCAGCATACAGACAGTGAGCAACGGACTTCACATGATATTATTCACAACTCGGATTAATTTAATGAAACCCATTGATTCTTTTGATCGGTGGACCCCTTTTGATTGGATATTATGGGATATACAAGTCTGTACATTTTTTGAATGAAGGTAAACGATTGAGAATTGATTTAGTTAGGCCAGAGATCAATGTGTAATCGATGTGTAAACTGTGATTCTGAATAAATATAAATGCTATCGAAATTTAGTTTGGATATCGTTATTATTGAATATACAAATCTGTAGATTAGTGACATTTTTTGAATGAAGGTTAGCGGTTGAAATGTGAATGAATTAGTTACGTGTTAAACAGTGGAAGGTCCGCCGGTTACAATGGGACGAACGGTAGAATATGACGATTTGAAACTAAAACTGCGATACAGAAAAAAGTATAACAGCTATCGAAATTTCGTGAACACGGCTAGATAGATACAAATCTCTAGATTTGTTTAATTGTTTGAACGATGGGAAACGGTTGAAATTTGAAATAGTTACGACGTAAAGCAGCGGAAGTAAACAGTGGAAGGTCCGCCGGTTACAATGGGACGAACGGTAGAATATGACGATTTGAAACTAAAACTGCGATACAGAAAAAAGTATAACAGCTATCGAAATTTCGTGAACACGGCTAGATAGATACAAATCTCTAGATTTGTTTAATTGTTTGAACGATGGGAAAAGGTTGAAATTTGAATTAGTTACGACGTAAAGAATGTGAAGAATTAAGAGGCTGGGCGGACGGCTTCGCCGTCCGCCCATTGATTTGTATTGGAAAAATAAAGGTGGAAAAAGTAGAATAATTTGAAAAGTTGAATTAATATGAAAAATGTGAATAGATAGCCATCATGTCGTAATAAATATGAACATTTTGATATTTGAATGGTTTCTGTAGCTGAAAATATGAAGAAGGAGAAGAGTGCCAAAAAACGGGCGGAAGAAGAATAAAAATAAAAATAAAAATAATAAAGATTCAGATATCTAGAGTGTGAATGCTCCAGCATTCACACTAATAATAAAGATTCAGATATCTAGAGTGTGAATGCTCCAGCATTCACACTAATAACTAGAAAATTTCTAAAGAAATTTTGAGTGTGCCTGGCTCTGGCCCAGTCGTCCCCATATATTATTGAGGAAGTCATGTAAGTCATACAAGAAAATCAAGCAGGTGCTGGTGTAGAGTAGAGTTAAGCGAGAGGGCAGTAATGATCTTCAATGTTGTCTGCACACACACACACACACACACAACACACACGTGATGATCTTGCATGTTGTCTGCACACACACACACACACAAATCAAGTCAAGTAATCAAGATACAGTACAGTTTTATGTGTGTGTGTGCGCGCGGATGAAACAGCGCGTTCTCCTGTGTGTGTGTGTGTGTGCACGCGGATGAAACAGCGCATTCTCGTGTGTGTGTGTGTGTGTGTGTGTGTGTGTGTGTGCGTGTGCGTGGGTTTTAACACACC
This sequence comes from Merluccius polli, assembly GCA_030340625.1. Taxonomy (NCBI): domain Eukaryota; kingdom Metazoa; phylum Chordata; class Actinopteri; order Gadiformes; family Merlucciidae; genus Merluccius; species Merluccius polli. The sequence goes on from JAOPHQ010006140.1 coordinate 6,874, forward strand.
ACCGTGGACCTGTATTTGAGATTCAAAACGGTGAATCTCACCAGAAGCAGTTCCCGTTCACCGCCGCCATCATAAAGCTGTTGTTTTCCTGTGTAGCTTGATAAACGCAAAAAAAAAAAAATAATAATAATAATTTTTATTTTTTTTTAAATTAATTATTTAATTTAAAAAAAAAAAAAAAAAAAAAAAGCTTGAGAAACGCGGAAGAGCAGATCGGCGTTGACCAATAGGAGTCCTCTTGTATCCACTGTCCAATCAGTGTGTAGTTTGATAAACGCAAAAAAAAAAAAAAAATGTAATTAAAAAAAAATAATAATAATAATGTTTTTTTAAATTAATTAATTAATAAATAAAAAAAAATAAAAAAAATAAGCTTGATAAACGCGGAAGTGCAGATTGGCGTTGACCAATAGGAGTCCTCTTGTATCCGCCGTCCAATCAGACGACGGATATCTGTAGAGTTTGCCTGACAACAGCCTCGGGCCACTGACTAAAGGCTCATTTATGCTCGACGTACGGACGTAATTGTACGCGTCCGTTTCTAACGTTGTTACCGTCACTGCTCACATACTTCCATGCGTCCTTTACGTTGGCATAGATGTTAACCAATACATCCACTAGGGGGCAGCGCAGAGTCAAAAGTTTATGACAACAAACCATAGACTGTAAAAAGAAAACAACAAACATGGCGACTATGGAGGAGGTCTTGATTATGTACATAATAAATAAAAGAAGAAAACGGGCTCGTTGTAAGAGGCGGTGGTCGGTAAGGCCGTTAAATTCATCGCGGCTGGAGGACGGAGAGTTTTTCTCTCTCGTCCGTCCGATGCGCCACTTCCAGTATTTTCGGATGTCGGCTGGGGCGTTCGATGACTTGCTGCGCCGGGTGGCCCCTCACATCCAGCACAAACCATCACACAGCGCGCCTGTGAGTGTGGCGGAGAGGCTTGCTGTCACCCTGCGCTACCTTGCCACAGGAATGAGCCAGCAAGCTTTGGCAGCAAGCTACAAGCTGGGTACCGCAACTGTGAGCTGCATAGTCAGGGAGGTGTGTGCTGCGATATGGACTGCGCTCGAAGACGAGTTCGTGGCTTTTCCACAGGGGGAACAGTGGGAAGGGATCAGGAGAGAGTTTTGGGAGATGTGGAACTATCCAAACTGTATCGGGGCGATACATCAAAAATGTGGCAGTAATTCCTTACTAACTCACAGAGTCTATCTTCAAAAAGTTCAGCCATCGTGTGTCTTCTTCTTCTGTCTCACACTGGCTCTAGGCTCCGTATCGGGTAGTGACGGCAACAGCGCCCCCACGGCTTCCGGTGGTACTGCTCCGTTTGGTGCGTATCCGTAAGCTTTGTGGAAACGGTCGAAAAACGGACGAAATGAACGCAGAGTACGGACGAAAGGCTCCGTCCGTATCCGTATGCGTATTTAACGTTGAGCATAAATGAGCCTTAACCGACCTTAATTAGATCAAGTGGAAACACCTTTGACAGTAGTCATAGAAACGGGTTACACAGCCGCCCCTCCCCCCACTACTCCAGTGGGGGGAGGGGGCGGCTGCGCGTGTGTATTGATTGCCAACTGCCACTTTGTCCCTCACTCTGCTTCTCTCCAAACTGCCACTATTCTCTATGAGGAAAGCAGGGCTGGCTTCAAACGGTCTAACTCAAAAAGTATACATGTCACAGCTTAGATATTTACACCGTAGGAATCCCGGGATTCAGGCGAACAGTTTGATATATAATATGTCTGTGTAGCTTACACTTGCAAGACACACTTGCAAGTTTAAAACAGGGGTCCGTTCTGCTTCTCTCTGAAAATATTTGAAAATATTTGTATTGCAGTCAATGGGGAGAAGAGACAGACTGGCCGCACTTAGAGGCTGCTAATTCAAATTCTGTAAGTCTCTCTGATGTTTTGAGCACATTGTGAGAGACAGAACAAGTATGTCTACAAAACTGGAAAAAATCATGTGTGTAAAGTGTAAACTGTGGCCAGGAGCAGCGTGGAAAGAGAAACAATCTGGATTCATTTTGAGCTCTCTCCCACTCTAACCTGCACTCTGACACGAACATGCTACTTCTACTAATACAGTAGTCATAGAAACGGGTTACGCAGCCACCCCTCCCCCCACTACTCCAGTGGGGGGAGGGGGCGGCTGCGCGTGTGTATTGATTGCCAACTGCCACTTTGTCCCTCACTCTGCTTCTCTCCAAACTGCCACTATTCTCTATGAGGAAAGCAGGGCTGGCTTCAAACGGTCTAACTCAAAAAGTATACATGTCACAGCTTAGATATTTACACCCTAGGAATCCCGAGATTCAGGCGAACAGTTTGATATATAATATGTCTGTGTAGCTTACACTTGCAAGACACACTTGCAAGTTTAAAACAGGGGTCCGTTCTGCTTCTCTCTGAAAATATTTGAAAATATTTGTATTGGAGTCAATGAGGAGAAGAGACAGACTGGCCGCACTTAGAGGCTGCTAATTCAAATTCTGTAAGTCTCTCTGATTTTTTGAGCACATTGTGAGAGACAGAACAAGTATGTCTACAAAACTGGAAAAAATCATGTGTGTAAAGTGTAAACTGTGACCAGGAGCAGCGTGGAAAGAGACAAAATCTGGATTAATTTTGGGCTCTCTCCCACTCTAACCTGCACTCTGGCGGGAAAAGGCGGGAACATTCCTCGCAATACACACCCATTATAATCTCATAATTTATCCCAAAATGATCATGGTCATTGATCAGTGATTGATTAAAAACGATATTACCTATCAAAACGTGGAATAGTACACCAAATACACAAGACTTGTGTCTACTGTTTAATGTTCAAATTGAGTTTCTAGGTGAAAGTATGCCGGAGCAGCAGACAGCAGTAGGCAGTACGAAAAGTCTTGGTTTTTTTACCTCCTCCCATTCATTCTCTATGGGACTTTTTTCGCTGTTTTTCGCAACTTACGTCGCGAAAAATTCGTATTATTTTCACAAAAGTCTTAGCACACTTGCCCCGGAAGAGCCGCACGTTTTGATACCTTTTTTGTGTATGTGTGACCAAAGCTGCGGGAGGAGAAGTCGACCGAAAAAACGTGTAAGAAACGTAATAATAATAATAATAATAATAAGCCCGGTGGATAATAGATAGTGTGCTTTCAGGCACACTCAATAATAAGCCCGGTGGATAATAGATAGTGTGCTTTCAGGCACACTCAATAATAAGCCCGGTGGATAATAGATAGTGTGCTTTCAGGCACACTCAATAAGCCCGGTGGATAATAGATAGTGTGCTTTCAGGCACACTCAATAAGCCCGGTGGATAATAGATAGTGTGCTTTCAGGCACACTCAATAAGCCCGGTGGATAATAGATAGTGTGCTTTCAGGCACACTCAATAATAAGAATAATAATAAGCCCGGTGGATAATAGATAGTGTGCTTTCAGGCACACTCAATAATAAGCCCGGTGGATAATAGATAGTGTGCTTTCAGGCACACTCAATAATAAGAATAATAATAAGCCCGGTGGATAATAGATAGTGTGCTTTCAGGCACACTCAATAATAAGCCCGGTGGATAGTATATAGTGTGCTTTCAGGCACACTCAATAATAAGAATAATAATAAGCCCGGTGGATAATAGATAGTGTGCTTTCAGGCACACTCAATAATAAGCCCGGTGGATAGTATATAGTGTGCTTTCAGGCACACTCAATAATAATAAGCCCGGTGGATAACATATAGTGTGCTTTCAGGCACACTCAATAATAATAAGCCCGGTGGATAACATATAGTGTGCTTTCAGGCACACTCAATAATAATAATAAAACTACCACCTGCAAACTGGTTTGAAAATTGAGGCTCATTTAAATTGTGACTAATTAGTTAAGTTCTGATGTGAAATTTTAAAGTTAAAGCGTCATATAGAATACCTGTTCCTTCTAGATTCCGATTGATTTTAAAAGGAAACCCCATTTTCACGGACCAGTTTCACTTCAAAATAATAGCTGACGACCTCAGTACTATTTGTACTATTTACTCTAAGCTATTCTATCCCAAAGATGACTTGTTACTATAAAATTGAACATGTAAGTTTCTAAGATATTATGTAAAACATATGCTGGAGCACTACCTCAAAAAAAGCCAATATGTGTGAAAAAAGTATTTAATAAGCTACTCTATCAAAAGTGTAAGCACATCTTCAAGCCAAGTATACTTAAACTTTCTGTATAAGGCAAGAATACTTAATTATACTTTTCTTAAGTATATCTCGATCGATAATAGCACACTTGAATAAACTAATTTATGAGTGTGTGAGATACCACATCTTGTATCCTTATTGTTGGGTTAAAAGTAAACGTGAACATGTGGAATAACTGCCAATAGCTACATAGCCTATATAGCAACTGCCTTCCCAGCAGAAAACCCTTTAGCGTCTATTCCAAACGGACTAATTAGGGAGTCGTTAAAGTCTGTACCAGTCATCTACCGCTAGTGCCACCCTAACACTGACCCCGTATCCGGGCCAGATTAACACTTTGCTGTACCCTGGGCAAGAATATTCAAGGGCCCCATCATCACGACCCCAGGATCACCATAATTTAGGGTGACCAAACGTCCTGTTTTCCCAGGACATGTCCTGTTTTCACGTCCTGTCCTGGCCGTCCCGGGAGTTTTTTATAAAGTGGTGAAATGTCCTGGTTTACATTGTTTTTCATTGGGCCATTAAATTGACGCTGCATGTGACGTATTCCCTGAGAGGCTGCTACATTTACACTCACAACGAGCGAGCAGACAGCCATAGCATTCCTGCCTGCATCATCATGCCGAAGCGTAAATGCACATTTAACGATGAGCTACAAAAGAAATTCCCCACTTACCGCCCCGGTCGGGACAAGTGGGAGGCTTCGTGCACCGTGTGCAAACCCGGTACATATGTTTTGGTGTCCAATGGAGGTGCCAGGGACCTCAAAGCCCACATGGACACCGAAAAACATTTTAAAAAAGTGTGCGAGGTGAGTGTAGTTCATCAAAGTTGACAGAGTTCTTTTTGAGACCCGGGAAATCAGAGGATGCTGTGAATGCAGCGGAGGATGCATTCTCATTTCACACAGTGAAACACCACAACAGCTACAGGTACATGGATTGCACTAGTGCATTGCTAAAAAAGGTATTCCCAGATTCTGACACTGCCAAAAAGTTTAATAGTGCCCGCACTAAGACCGAAGCCATTGTGAATGGTGTTTTAGCACCCCATTCTGTTGAAGTCACAAATGAAGCACTGAAAGAAATCCAGTATTGTGGTATTTGTACAGACGGGAGTAACCACGGAGCAGTGAAAATATTCCTGATCATAATCCAGTACTTTGATTGGAAGAAGGGTGGTGTGCAAACAAAATTAATTGAGGTGAAAGACACACCTAATGAGAAAGCAGAAACCATTGCAAATTATCTCACTGAAACACTGGCAAAAAACAATTTGTCTGAAAAATGCATTGCATTTACTGGAGATAATTGCAACACCAACTTTGGTGGAATCCGACGTAATGAAGGGGGAAACAATGTGTTTGCAAATTTGAAGAGGTTGCTGCAGAACAAGACCCTGATTGGTATGGGTTGCCCAGCACACATATTGAATAATTGTGTTCATCATGGGGCAGACACAATAGATGTTGACCTTGAGAATATCATGTTCAAAATCTACCAGTACTTCCACATTTACACAGTGCGTACTGAGAACCTAAAAGAGTACTGTGATTTTGTTGACATTGAGTACAGGAGGATGCTTTCTCACAGCAAGACAAGGTGGCTGTCATTGTTCCCAGGCATCAAGAGGATGCTACAGATGTTCCCAGCTTTAAAGGCATTTTTTATGTCTCAGCAAAAGCCACCTATAGTGATAAAGAAGTTTCTTGAAAACAACTTCAGTGAGATCTACCTGTGGCACATGCACTCACTGATGTCTGTGTTCCACACCCACATTCAACAAATGGAAAAGGAGAACAACTCCATCATGGAGGTGAAGAAAATATTGAACAGCATTCACAACGTTCTTTTTGAACGCAAGAACAACAATTTCATGTCCCTTAAAGTTAAGGGACTACTGGCAGAAAATCGCAGAGATGGATTGGGTGAGGGCTGTGACAAGTTCTGTGCTGATGTGCAAGGCCTGTACAGTGCATGTCTGGAGTATCTGGAGAAGTGGATGACTCCCATGGAAGAGTTCTCAACATTTATGTGGATGGATATGAGTGAGCCACCAGATTGGGATGATGTGGAGGTCTGCATCAAGTACCTTAGAGAGAAGGTGGTGCCAATTGATGATGTCACGTGTTTTGACCAGGTTGCCAATCTGAAGAGATTCGTAGAAAGGTGCAACAGTGATGAGGAGTTCATTGGCCTGCAGGTGCACCAGAAGTGGACCAAATACTTTGAGAAGGCCAAAAGCATTGAATGCTACTCAGAACTACTGAAGATTGCACAGTTTGTCTTTGCACTTCCCTCTCATAATGCAAATGTTGAGAGGGTTTTCTCATTGATGCAGAGCCAGTGGACGAAGGAGAGGAACCAGCTCTCTGTTGAGTCATTGAAAGGGATTCTCTTTGTGCAATACAACTACAAAGTGTCTTGCAAAGACTTTCATGCTTATTTGTTAAGCAACAAAAAACTGCTGGGAAAGATCAGCTCTACAGCAAAATATAAATGGGCAAACAAGGAGGATGAGGAAGAAAAACAGGATGAAGAGGAAAACAAGGATGAAGAAGAAAACCGAAGATGTAGATATTTTTTGTTAGATATTTTTTGTAAGTTTGTGAGAGCTATTGTGTTTAAGTTGGATTGCTAATATAGCAGAGGTATTTTTCAGTTATTTATTATTTATTTATTTTTCTAATACAGAAGAGACATTATTTCTATCGTTATTTCATTTGTTGTTTTTGAAACTTATAATAAAACATGTTGAGTAACCTCTGAGAAGCATGTCTGAATGTTTGTCTTTGGTTATAGACAAGAGGTATTTTGTTTGTAATATATTAATTTTCTATCCATACAGAGGAGGCATACTTTAAATGTATGTTAATTTTAAGGCATCTGAAATTTTGAGTAACATATCTCATTGCTGGGCCGAGTGTCCTGGTTTTTGGTAATCAAAATATGGTCACCCTACCATAATTGGCAAAATACAGAATACATTACAGTAATATACAGTAAATATACTCAACACTTCAATAACTAATTGTCAGCAAGTGCATTTCGATGTACAGATGTGCAAATGCTAATAGAACTACAAATGCACCACTATGTCATCTTGTCAAGGCCACTCACTCACATATGATGTTATGAAAACAAAACACATCAGCATCAGAATAATCTGGCAAAATTGACCCACTACATAGAGTGGGATTTTTCACACAAAAATAAATAAGCAACCACTTTCAAAGCATCCAATATGTTTTAACAACACCTATTCCCAACACAAATGTATTGAACTGATAGAGCCATCACAGAGGAAGTCCACAGACAAGACACAAACAAAAATCCACAATCTCCTAGAATCAAGTAGCATTTTGGTCCTCAGCTCATTTTAAACAGAAATCACTGTCACCTCAGAATTCAACAGGACAATCAAGTTATAGTGCAATATAAACATGTTGAAATCTGCCTGTTCTCTGTCAACAACAATAAACAATTTACAGCATTTTCACCACAAGGAAAAAATAAATATAATGCAGTATCATCTGCTCCTAAGCTCATTTTAACTTGTTTTAAAACTGAAAACAACCTGTCACATCACAATTCCTACAAGACAGGCAAGGGTTAAACATTTTAGTGCAAGAGAAACATTTGGAAATCTGTCAATTTCTCTCAATTAGACAAGACAAAAAGAAACGCTACATAATCTGCCAAAATACACCATTTGAATCCTAAATAATGGGGAAGTGCATGTTTAAATTTGAAATGCTTTATTTCATTTGGCAAACACATCTTACAATGGTATTGTTCTGGACTTTCAATGTGCAAACTGGTGTACAATATCTTCAAAATCAAGGGCACTAACAAGTTCATGTTCGATGACCAAGAGAGAAAGTGCAGAGAGCCGTGTCTGTGACATTTTTGTCCTCAGCTCGTTTTTACATCTTGTTTCAAAACAGAAAACAAACTCTCACCTTCGCAGTTAGACACAGGCAAGATTAAAAACAGTCTTAGTGCAACATAAACATTTGGAAATGTTGTCTTAAGTCCATGTCTCTCAAGAGCTTGCAGCAGCTGTAAGTGCTTGAACTGAATGAGTTCGTCTGACAAGGAACCATCCAGATCTGTCGGCTCTCGGCTCTCCGGGCTGTGAACATTAGCTAGCGCCGGCAGTGAAGAAATGTCCTGGCTAGCTGAGCTGTCCTCCTTGATGGAAGATGCCTTAGCAGAATAGTTGGTAACGCTAACTGTAGTGAAGAAATTACCTATTTGCGGTATATACTTAACATTTTCTGCGTTTCTGATGTCCTCCTTTTTTAAATTCCGTTTCGCGCTCCCACTTAGCTTCTCCATGTTTTCATTTTTTGAGTTGTGTAGAGGCGCTTGACGTCACGCAACCTGCTAAGTGCACGTTGATTGGCTTCACCTTTGACCCGCCTCATATGGGCTGATCAATGAGGAGAGGGTCTCAGCTCACGCTCAGTCACAGGCAGCCAGGGGCAGGGATTGCAGCGCATAGACTGTATAGGTGCAGCGCAACGGCTCCGGCGGACAGTTTAACATAGAAGCGAGAGATAACCAGATATTTTGCTTGTGCTGTGGGGTTTGTGTCCCGGGGAAGAAGGCTGCCGACAACAGGAACGCTTATAACTCACTTTATTTGTTTAGGTTTAAGTTATTTAACTATGAAACAGAAGGAGAAGTATTATATGTATTTCACGCCGCGTGGAGAGCCCCCCTCGCTTTGCATCCGTCCCGATGCGCTACCTGGGGTGTTCTGACTCGAGCCGGCGACTTCCGCCGGAAGTCACTGGGCAGGAGGCGTGGCCTCTATGACGCTAGTGTTGAGCGCCAGCCCCAGTGTATTATGTTTGCCGCCATCTGGTGTTGAGGTGCAGTTACTACAACTTGTATATTTATTTCTACTCCTGGCTATGTGCAGATATTACAGCCTGCTGATACATGCCATTATTTATTCGCAACAGTGCCCTCACTGCCCTGGGCCCTTTAGATGTCGTGGGCTCCTGGGCAATTGCCCAGTTGCCCATATGGTTAATCTGGCCTTGCGTATCATGACAATTGCAGAAGATTGTAATCTCAAAGCTGCGTCACTGAGAGCCCAGCAGCCTCAAATCTTGCATAACTCTCTCTACACCATCGGTCTAGTCAGGCAGCCTGTTTACCTCTATGTGTGGGTGTCAAGGACAGGCGGGTGTCAAGGTAGCTCTACCTTATAACCAAGGTGGTTATTTTTCAGAAACAGGAAGTTGATTAGAAGGAAGCATGCAGTGACTCACTGTAACCACGGTGCTGGTTCCTTCTTGTTCACATGCACCTAAATGTAGATCAGCCATCTGAGCTGTTGTGTTCAGTATTGCAAATAAGAATATTCAGCTTAGTAAAAGTATTAGCTTTTGTGCAATATATTGTTAGATTTTAAATCTCAGTTGAGCTATATAGTTGTGAAAACCTAAGGGGTCGGCAACAGGCGGCCCGTGGGCCAAAACTGGCCCGCCAGCAATATTTCTTGGCCCGCTAAATAATTTTGGAAGTCCGTTTTGTTTTTCAAAAAAAGTTATTTTTTATTTTACAACAACGGTTTACAAATAGGCCCATATCCCCCAATCATACTGCGCAAACAGACAAAGGGCGCAAACAGACAAAGAAACACCAGAACAACCGTTCTTCTTGCAATGTTTAAATTCGTCTTTAAGTCGGAAAATAAAAAAACATTGTTGCTTGACCGACAAAAGATCAGATAACCTTACCTATATAACCTATATTAGGCCAATTCAAAAGAGGGGGGTAGACCTGGAAGAACTAAGTACTTAGTCCCTGGTCCCTCCTTGAGTCATTGTGTTTTCCTAGTACTCCGTTTCCTGCCGAACCCTTGGCTATCCGACTACCCTCCTGCCGAACCCTCACCTATCCGACTACCCTCCTGCCGAACCCTCACCTGTCCGACTACCCTCCTGCCGAACCCTCGCCTGTCTGACTACCCGCCTGCCGAACCCTCGCCTGTCCGACTACCCTCCTGCCGAACCCTCGCCTGTCCGACTACCCGCCTGCTGCTGAACCCTCGCCTGTCCGACTACCCGCCTGTTGCCGAACCCCCGCCTGTCCGACTACCTGCTTGTTACCCAGCCCCCCTCATCCTATTCCCTTTCTTATCATATTTGTTGCCCCCCAGTAAAACCCCCGTATCCATTACTCTCTGTGTCTGTGTCTCTGTGTTGTGCATTTGGGTCCACTCGCTTACCCCCCGTAACAGTAACATTGTATCTATCATTTGTGATGAGGTTTGACATGGAATTAAAGGCCCCGTGTTGAGTTCATTAAGAGTATTTAATTCGTAGCCTATCCATAGGCCTACTACGTGTAGCTGCGTTAGGATTCCACCCACCGGAGCGGCATTTAATTAGCCTTTGGCCCGCCATCTACTGGTTAAAAAAAAAAAATGGCCCGAAGCCTAAGTTACTTGCCAACCCCTGACCTAAAGGATATAAACCGCCTATATAAAAAGGAAAAGCATATTCATATTTATATATTAATACTTCACACTCAAAATAGATTTCTGGATGTTTATTTAAGTCATAATACCTCTGTGGCAGTTGTCTCTACCACCAAGTGGCTTTTTGCTGGGCCCCTCTGACACAGGAAGTGGTTGGTATGTAAATCCATTTATTGGAGATTGCAAGGTGGTACAAGCTGAGCAGATGTAACATGCTGCCATAACAGTGGCTCTCTCCTGAGTGTGTGTGGTGATAGCTGGTTTATCCTGGGTGCCATGATTGCTCTGCACCACAGGTGTGCAGCCCCACCCAGACCCAGAGTCCAATCAGTCTGACTCAGGTGAGGCTGTAAACCAGCTATCAACCACACACTCCACAACCTCAATATAGATATACACTGTATTTCAACAAGAACTATCAAAGTAAAATACATGCACCTTGTGTAAGATACATGCAACCATTTAGTAATGTGTAGTTCCCTGCAATTTATTTTTGGATTTAGTCTAAACATCTCTGCTTTCTATAGATATATCACAGCCGATTGGTGGAATGAGTGCTCTGCTCCTGACTTTGGGGTCTCTGAGTTGTGTCCTCGCCAGTGTCACTAGCCCTTCCCAGATGCAAGGCCCTCCTGCACATGTTCTTGAAGGTGGGGATGGAGTAGTAGTAGATCAAGGGGTCCAGGGCACTGTTCAGGTAGGTCAGACAGATGGTCATGTAGAACACCGTGTTCAGGTTCTCCATATCTTCACAGACCTGCTCCTGTCCGCTTGCGATCTGTCCGCCGTGGAACCAGATAAGCAGCATCGTGATGTTATTGGGGAGGAAGCAAACCACGAAGACCACCACCACCATCATGATGAACCATAGGGCCTTCTTGATCCGCACCTGTTGGGTCAGCTGCCTCCGTCTCAGTTGGGAGAAGATGGAACAAGTGCAGAACACGATCACGGCCAGCGGCAGGTAGAAGGAGAACACAAGCATGCTCCTGTGCCAAAGTAGTCCGAAACCAATATCCTTCGTGTCCGTGTAGATGACGAAGCTCTCGCAGTCGGTGGTGTTGTGTTGTGGGAGGAACAGCAGCTGAGCAGTCATGGAGAAGGTGACCAGCCACAGTATGGCCGCACCACACGCCGCTTTAGTCTTACTCAGCGAGTTCAGCGGGTGGTGGGGGGTGGACCACGTGCACATACCGGTCCAGGGCCACGCACGTTAGGAAGACGATGCTGCCAGTGCGGTTCATGGCCACCATTTGGAGTGAGACGTTACAGAAAGCATGGCCAAACTTCCAGTTCATCTCCGAGAAGTAGTAGCTGGTGCGAAAGGGCAGTATCATGTTGAGCAGGAAGTCAGCCAGCGCAAGGTTGAAGAGGAGAACCGTGCTGCTCTTCCAGGGCTTCAGGTGGAAGATGAAGATCCACAGAGACAGTCCGTTGCTAAAGGCACCCAGGATGAAATCCACCAACAGCAGAGGAGGCAGCATCCTGATGAGCAGGGAGGTCTGGTAAAAGCATCTCATGTTGTCTGCTGAGAGTGGTTCAAGTGGTTTATCAGAAGCAAGAAGAACCTAGCACTAACAGAGAAGTGTTTGTGGTTTTTAGCGTAATTTACAAATAAGAGAACATTTCAGTATTTCTAATTTTCAGAAAAAGGACGGACAGCAAAAAGGCATCAACATTATGAACAGACCGTGGAAAATTAAACATGCATGTTACAGTGCTTTTCAAAAGGAAGTCCGGCCCAAAGGGCACCCAGTCCCAGATACAAATCATGACAACTTCAGTACAAAAAAGGTGTTAAATACAGTGTTTCCTGTGTTGAAACAAGCAAGATGTGAAATACATTCATGATAGCGTATTTTATATGTTGCTTGTTTCAGAACAGAAAACACTGTATTTAACACATTTTTTGAATAACACACTTTTTTTATGAATAAAGTAATGCAACAAAAAAAAAACAAGATTAATGAGTGTGACAACACAGTTTTCAATCTACTTTTCTCAATGGAAAAAGGAAAGAGACTCAGAGAGATGTGAGTTAATTGGTTGAAGGGAACGTTTGCCTACTTTAGGAATTATTTTGTAGCAGAGCTGGTAGATAAGAGTATAGCTAGGAGTGGAAAAGTGTGACTGTGCTGTGGTTTTTGTAGGCTTGGGACACTGGTTATCTACAGATGGTTTCTATGAGGAAGTGTGGGCTATTACACAACAACCATGACACTTGATTATTGAAGGTGTAAACCTAGGTCAAGTTGAAACACTTGAGATTGCTCATTTTTGTCCCAGAGTCATCAGTTGAAGCGCAGAGAGGGTTCAGTGGGCTTCGGAGGCTGAAGACATGGAGCGCTATGACACAAGCACGCCTGAAAAGCTTTAATGTTGGACAGGAAGGCAATTGCCAAATAATGTGTTTCTTGTAAAGACAATAGAAGGAGCACCTTTGGATGTTTCGAGCAGATGTAGGCAATTTTGGCAACTTTTGCCTTTGCTTACTAAACGAATCAGGGGCATGTTCGTACTCCTCCCCTGTAATTATGTTTTAAGGGGCAACAATAGGCAGTAAGGGCAATTGCCCTTTGGTATTTCCGACACTGGTTTAGAGTAGGGTACTGTTTTACATTTACATTTAGGGAATTTAGCAGACGCTTTTGTCCAAAGCGACTTATAATAAGTACATTTGTCAGAAGAAAGTGCAACAGTAAATCGCTATCGGTACAGTAACTGTGTGTTCACATCAGAAGCAAATTAAGCTGCCAAATCACCGGAAGTCATTCACTTTCTATGGGCAAGAGCGACCAAAGCGACACAAGCGACAAACACTACCAGCGGCAAAAGTTGAGCGACCAAAAAAAGTTGAAGACGGGTGTAATGAGTTCGTTGAGGAAGAAGGCCGCCGACACAGGATCGCTTTTAACTCACTTCATTTGTTTAGTTTTAGGTATTTATCTATGAAGCAAATGGAGAGGAATTGTATAGGTCACGCGCGTGGAGCGACCCTTAGCTGGATATCTTAACAGATACGCTGCCTGGGGGTTTCTGTCCTCCCCCCGGATGTGTGGTTTGGTAGTACCTGGGCAGGCGTGGCCTCTATGACGCATACTATGCTCTGATTGGCTAGTGTTGAACGCCCGCCCCCAGTGTATTATGTGTGCCGCCATCTGGTGACCAGGTGCGGTTAATACAACTTATATATTTCTTTCTGTTCCCTTGTGGCTATGTGAGGATATTACAGCCTGTTGATACATATACTATTATTTATTCATAACAACGGCTGAACTTTATGCAAATTACTATGACGCGTTTGGGGGGCAAAACACTGACAATCAATCAGAATGTAGACGCTCTTCACTTGCGTGGATCCCAGGGAACACCGGCACTTACGTCATGACTCAGCTACTTGAGCGACAAAAGCGAACGACAAAAGTGAACAGAAATATTTGCAGCGATACTTTATGAGCGACCAAAGCGTCTTTGCAGCTTAATTAGCTTCTGATGTGAACACACAGTAAGGATTTCACAAGAGCAAGTTTAAAGCATACCTAATTGCTAAGTTAACCGATTGCTAGTATACAAAAGCGAAAATACTAAGCGCAGAATATCAAAGTAAGAGCCAGGACATACAAACACAGAGTAATTGCAAAGTTTTTATTTTTTATTGATTTTTTTTATGTGAAATGTAATGTGAAAGCTGCTGTCTTGCCAGCTTCAACTGTGTACTAAAGAAGTCCACCCACCTTTAAACTGTGGCCTTAGTTACGCTTTCTTTTAGTCTTTTTCATTTTTTCTTGCAGTGTATCATGGGTGAAATGGGAGAAAAGTAATATATAGGATAATGTGTCGGATAACCCGGTCCTGGACCCGGTCTCACTGTGGGGCGGAGCACAACATATGTGAGCATATACCTTCACCACCCACCGCTGCGTCGGTGCCCGCGACTGAGCCGCCCCGCCCCCCTGTCCGCAGCCGGTGCCAATTCACGCCCCCTTCACCCCACAACACCATCTGTGGCCCCGAAGTTAAACGGTTGTAAAGCGAGATATCGACGTGATCCGCGCGCCGGTGTCCTTCATGCGCCACTGCGTTGCTCCCACTGAAGCAGAGCGTGGTCCGAGGGAATGAGCGCCCCAGGAGGTAGTAGCGGAGAGTGTCGACCGCCCACCTGATGGCCAGACACCCCTTCTCCACTGTGCTGTACACTAGCAGCGCCACCGTGCGCGCTCGATCGTAACACACTATGGACCTATGACCGGCGGGGTTGTCTCACAAAGGAGGACAAATACGACAGGGCTTTGAAAAACCGGACAGTCGAATGGCCACCCTACCAGTGCGTCAAAAGACATGCATGTCTTTTGATGCACTGGTCAGGCCTATTAATAGCTTATAAAATTACGTGTTTTCTCCTGCGGGACGGGAGAGGACACAAAATCAATGCATTTCTATTACTGTGCGGGCATACATTCTCAAAGTTTTACGGGTGCGGGCGGGAGTGGACATACACATTGCAGGAGCGGGCGGGAGTGTAACACACACGTTGCGGGTGCGGGCGGGTAGTGGTCAGAAATTCAGCGGGAGCGGGATGAAGAAAACAGTCCCGCGCAGGGCTCTAGTGTGGAGCTGCCGGGTTGGTGTTACTAGACACGCAACATGTTCGTTATGTCGAGATAATGAGATAATTAAGTCGTGATCTCGAGATAACGGGCCTAAAAAATGATAAGCAATCACGGCCGTTTTCGGCTTCCGTAGGAACCCCTTTATCTCTGTTTCAGCGCTTTTTCTGCGGCACTGAGGACAGCGACTCGGTAGCCTACCTGTGAGGTTTGGCTACGGGAGGACGCGATGGGGAGAGGGGTGGGGTAGAAGCCGCTGATTGGCTGAGAAGCTTTCACTCAAAGCTTTCCTCAGGCTGCTTATTGGATGAACGAACAGCTAGAATGAAAATCACTCACTACTCACTATAGTGATAGCTCAAAATGGGTGGGGCCCGGGCCTTAAAATGGGTGTGCCCAATAGTAGCGCCGCAGGTGGTGCTGTACCTCCCCTCACACCCCTTCTCCACTGTGCTGTACCCTCCCCTCACACCCCTTCTCCACTGTGCTGTACCTCCCCTCACGTTCCGAGAGCTTGCGGCTGAGGTACAGCACCGGCCGGTCCCACGCCGTCCACCCAGGGGCGCCGTAAGGGGGGGAAAAGTTAGGACGATTCCAAGGGCCCAGCACTGACGGGGGCCCGTCGGTCGTAGGTCTGGGGGGTGTGTTACGATCGTGCCCCCCCCGTCGACAATCGCGCCCCCCCCCCCCCCCCGTCGACAATCGCGCACCCCCCCCCCGGTCAACAATTGCGCATCCCCCCCCCCCCCCCCCCATCGGTCGTCGTTCCTGTGGTGGGGCCGTCCAGTAGAAAATTGCCAGGGCCCAATGTGATATCTTTTCATGGGGCCCAAAATGCCTGGCAGCGCCCCTGCCTCCACCCTCCTGGGACAAAATGGCCGCCAGCCCCCCTGTTCAACTTGTCGGTCTGCAAGACAAAAGGAAGCTTAAAGTTAGGGGTGTGTAAGAGCTGCTCCCCGCAGAGCGGCCTTTTAACCCTCTCAAACGCTGTCTGACTCTGCTCGGTCCACTGGACCGGATCTATAGCACCTATGCAGGTCGGTCAGGATTGGACTGGTCAGCTCCGAGAAGGCCGGGATGAGCCGCCTATAGTAGTGAGCCAGTCCCAGGAATGCCCTCACCTGCTTTTTAGTCTCAGGCCGAGGACAGCCTCTGTCTTTTCTACCTGCGGGCGCACATATGAATGACATCATCAAGATAGGCAGCAGCATACTCAGTGTGTGGCCACTGCGGTCAGGCCAGCCTCCACTTCAAAAAGCACGGTCAAACTAGCCTCACGTTGTTTTGTGGTATGCGTAGATACTAGGCATTACGGTAAGTGCGTGTAATTTCAAAAAGCAATATAAGCAACATTCCAGTGAATGTGATAGGACGTGAATGTGCTTTCACATTCATTCAATAAATCAGTCAGTAGCCTATGTCTGTCAATAATGAATGAATGCATAAATGACTAAATAAATACATACACAAACAAATAAAATGATTATTTTGTATTAATTATTATTAAATACATACAATTATTAATAACAATAATAACAACAATGACAATAACAATAACAATAATAATAATAATAATAATAATAATAATAAAACTACCACCTGCAAACTGGTTTGAAAATTGAGGCTTTCTCTTTAAATTGTGACTAATTAGTTAAACTTAATAATAAAGAATACATTTCTGATGTGGAATTTAAAAGTTAAAGCCCTCTAAAGTGTCATATAGAATACCTGTTCCTTCTAGATTCCGATTGATTTTAAAAGGTAACCCCGTTTTCACGGAAAATAATAGCTGACGACCTCAGTACTATTTGTACTATTTACTCTAAGCTATTCTACCCCAAAGATGACTTGTTGCTATAAAATTGAACATGTAAGTTTCTAAGATCTGGGGTCCGTTTCACAAAGCAGGTTTAGTGAAAACCCTGGGTTTATTAACCCTGAAATGAGGGAAACGCTGAGTTTTCCGTTTCACAAAGGGAGGTAACTCAAACCAGAGAAAGAGGGGTAACTCCAGCCTGTTTCACAGAGAGTGATAACTTACGCTCTCGGTCAGTTACCGTAGTAACAGACTCTATGAAACTAACCTGGTCGGGACCAGGTTTTACTCAATGAACCTAGAGGTTCAATCTGTCTCCGCCCTCTTTCAGCCATTTGATTTCCTCATTCATTCAGTCAGCAGGCGAGTTTTGGCATAGCCGTCTGTCAAAAATCATTTAAAAAATCAAAATCAGCGGACCTACGACCGACGGGGGCGGGGGGGGGGGGGGGGGGGGGGGGGGGGGGGGGGGGGGGGGGGGGGGGGGGGGGGGGGGCGGCGATCGTAACCCACCGCGGACCCTACGACCGACGGGGGGGGGCGCCACTCCGGTAGATCCACCCCTGGGTAGGGCAAAGTAGAGTACCTGTAGCCTGTGACAGATTGCCAGGTACGCAAGAAAAAGTGCCGGTACCTAAAGGGTAAAATGTAGAAGTGCCGGTACTGCGTAGCCGTTGTGAGCACCGGCCCACTTCGAGCACTGCTTTTGACAACGGATCCCGTGGATGACGGTGCAGCATTATTGCGCAGATAATTAAAATATTCGTCGGGAGAGGTTATCAGACCATAGATGTAGCCTTTCCAGACAATTATCATTTCCAGACAATGATCTTTTTCAGCGGTACCGTTTTCACGTCACAGTCCTTCATTTACATACACAACCTAATCGTCCTTACATTTGGCAACATTACCAACCGTAGTCATGCTGTCACATCTCAGCAATTGGTGTGTTGCACTGCGTTTCTTCTTGCAAATGGAAGTTTTTTGTACAATGTCGGAGATGCAGAGCACTTAGGCAAGGCAACTGTATACAGTCAAAAGTAGCCGACTTAATATTTACTTTACAGTGTAAAACATGATCAAAATGATCATGCCGAGGTCTTATCTGTTTGAACAATGTTTTTATGTCATCTTAAGCTGCTGCCAAGTGCGCTTCTCCACCGCGGGATTTGCACCTAAATGAAATTAAATGAATAGTTACCATTCAAGGCAGTTTTCCCCCCTGTAAGATTATTTGTGATTGCAAAGGACTCCATTTAAACTTACGCAGCAGTGTTGCACTTCTTTCTAAAAACGTGTTGAAACTCGCCATATGGGAGCGTCATTAGGATTTTCCAATTCGAGGTTGGTGAAAAACGTAGACCTCCTCTTCCCCGTTTGCCATGGTGACTCGTCGAATCGTGGGCTCCATTGATGCTGGCTTTTTATAGTTGTGGTGCACGCGCTTAACCCCAGGTGGAACTCCTCTGAGTTGATCAAATTAACTCATCCGCTGTTCTGGAAACCGAAAACCCAGAGTTTTCTATTTCAGAGTAGATCAACTCAGCGTTTAGGGATTAGACTCAGAGGGTTGTTAAACCTGCTTTGTGAAACGGACCCATTATGTAAAAACATATGCTGGAGCACTACCTCAAAAAATGCTAATATGTGTGAAAAAAGTATTTAATAAGCTACTCTATCAAAAGTGTAAGCACAACTTCAAGCCAACTATACTTAAACTTTCTGTATATGGCAAGAATACTTAATTTTACTTTTCTTAAGTATATCTCGATCAAAATATTAAGTACAAGTAACTTTCTGTATACTACTCAGTATAAGCCAAGTATACTTAAGTAAAATAAGTACAAAAGTAGACTGAAAGCATACTCTTATTTTTAGTTTAAAGGCATACTAATAGTAGCCTGGTCACCAGCCTCTCGTACTACATTTCATTTGTACAGAGAGTCTGGCCACTCACCATTGACAATTGTTAACTAACTGAAGGCGGGTGCTCTGTTGAAGTTTAAAACTATTGGCTCTGCCCAGTGCCACTCCGAATCTGCCATAACCAATCGCTAACGTTTGGTCGTGACGTATTTCATGTGCCAGAAACCACGTTGCGCGCAGTATACAAACGGCAGATGCAGTGAGCATTAGCATTAGCCTGGTTCCGCCCGCCTCCGTACTTACGCTCAATAACTGAAATTCCGCGCACGACCTCTACGTCACTGTTCTCAGGCCGCGCCTCCTGTTCGCTGATTGGACCGGTAAAATACCGGGAAAACCCGCGAATATGCCGAATACCCAGACCTAGTACTGAAGGGAAATGAAAATTGAGCGAAAGTACGTCGGAGGGCGGAGCCAGGCTATACTAATAGCACACTTGAATACACTAATTTATGAGTGTGTGAGATACCACATCTTGTATCCTTATTGTTGGGTCAAAAGTAAACGTGAACATGTGGAATAACTGCTCTAGCTAGCCACTAGCTACATAGCCTATATAGCAACTGCCTTCCCAGCAGAAAACCCTTTAGCGTCTATTCCAAACGGACTAATTAGGGAGTCAACTGATAAAGTCTGTACCTGTCATCTACCGCTACCACCACACCCTAACACTGACCCCGTATCATCACAATTGCAGAAGATTGTAATCTCAAAGCTGCGTCACTGAGAGCACAGCAGCCTCAGATCTTGCATAACTCTCTCTACACCATCGGTCTAGTCAGGCAGCCTGTTTACCTCTATGTGTGGGTGTCAAGGACAGGCGGTGTCAAGGTAGCTCTACCTTATAACCAAGGTGGTTATTTTTCAGAAACAGGAAGTTGATTAGAAGGAAGCATGCAGTGACTCACTGTAACCATGGTGCTGGTTCCTTCTTGTTCACATGCACCTAAATGTAGATCAGCCATCTGAGCTGTTGTGTTCAGTATTGCAAATAAGAATATTCAGCTTAGTAAAAGTATTAGCTTTTGTGCAATATATTGTTAGATTTTAAATCTCAGTTGAGCTATATAGTTGTGAAACCCTAAAGGATATAAACCGCCTATATAAAAGGAAGGAAAATCATATTCATATTTATATATTAATACTTCACACTCAAAATAGATTTCTGGATGTTTATTTAAGTCATAATACCTCTGTGGCAGTTGTCTCTACCACCAAGTGGCTTTTTGCTGGGCCCCTCTGACACAGGAAGTGGTTGGTATGTAAATCCATTTATTGGAGATTGCAAGGTGGTACAAGCTGAGCAGATGTAACATGCTGCCATAACAGTGGCTCTCTCCTGAGTGTGTGTGGTGATAGCTGGTTTATCCTGGGTGCCATGATTGCTCTGCACCACAGGTGTGCAGCCCCACCCAGACCCAGAGTCTAATCAGTCTGACTCAGGTGAGTGAGGCTGTAAACCAGCTATCAACCACACACACTCCACAACCTCAATATAGATATACACTGTATATACCAGCTTTCAACAAGAACTATCAAAGTAAAATACATGCAACCATTTAGTAATGTGTAGTTCCCTGCAATTTTTTTTTGGATTTAGTCTAAACATCTCTGCTTTCTATGGATATATCACAGCCGATTGGTGGAATGAGTGCTCTGCTCCTGACTTTTGGGTCTCTGAGTTGTGTCCTCGCCAGTGTCACTAGCCCTTCCCAGATGCAAGGCCCTCCTGCACA
The DNA here is from genome assembly GCA_030340625.1 of Merluccius polli. Taxonomy (NCBI): domain Eukaryota; kingdom Metazoa; phylum Chordata; class Actinopteri; order Gadiformes; family Merlucciidae; genus Merluccius; species Merluccius polli. The sequence goes on from JAOPHQ010006140.1 coordinate 27,659, forward strand.
TGTTCTTGAAGGTGGGGATGGAGTAGTAGTAGATCAAGGGGTCCAGGGCACTGTTCAGGTAGGTCAGACAGATGGTCATGTAGAACACCGTGTTCAGGTTCTCCATATCTTCACAGACCTGCTCCTGTCCGCTTGCGATCTGTCCGCCGTGGAACCAGATAAGCAGCATCGTGATGTTATTGGGAGGAAGCAAACCACGAAGACCACCACCACCATCATGATGAACCATAGGGCCTTCTTGATCCGCACCTGTTGGGTCAGCTGCCTCCGTCTCAGTTGGGAGAAGATGGAACAAGTGCAGAACACGATCACGGCCAGCGGCAGGTAGAAGGAGAACACAAGCATGCTCCTGTGCCAAGGTAGTCGAAACCAATATCCTTCGTGTCCGTGTAGATGACGAAGCTCTCGCAGTCGGTGGTGTTGTGTTGTGGGAGGAACAGCAGTGAGCAGTCATGGAGAAGGTGACCAGCCACAGTATGGCCGCACCACACGCCGCTTTAGTCTTACTCAGCGAGTTCAGCGGGTGGTGGGGGTGGACCACGTGCACATACCGGTCCAGGGCCACGCATGTTAGGAAGACGATGCTGCCAGTGCGGTTCATGGCCAGCATTTGGAGTGAGACGTTGCAGAAAGCATGGCCAAACTTCCAGTTCATCTCCGAGAAGTAGTAGCTGGTGCGAAAGGGCAGTATCATGTTGAGCAGGAAGTCAGCCAGCGCAAGGTTGAAGAGGAGAACCGTGCTGCTCTTCCAGGGCTTCAGGTGGAAGATGAAGATCCACAGAGACAGTCCGTTGCTAAAGGCACCCAGGATTAAATCCACCAACAGCAAAGGAGGCAGCACACTGATGAGCATGGAGGTCTGGTAAAAGCACCTCATGTTGTCTGCTGAGTGGTTCAAGTGGTTTATCAGAAGCAAGAAGAAGAACCTAGCACTAACAGAGAAGTGTTTGTGGTTTTTAGTGTAATTTACAAATAAGAGAACAGTTCAGCAGCTTGTGTATTTCTAATTTTCAGAAAAAGGAAGGACAGCAAAAAGGCATCAACATTATGAACAGACCGTGACATGCATGTTACAGTGCTTTTCAAAAGGAAGTCCGGCCCAAAGGGCACCCAGTCCCAGATACAAACCATACAAAAAAGGTGTTAAATACAGTGTTTCCTGTTCTGAAACAAGCAACATGTAAAACACTATCATGAATGTTTTACATGTTGCTTGTTTCAGAACAGGAAACACTGTATTTAACACCTTTTTTGTATGGTTTGTATCTGGGACTGGGTGCCCTTTGGCCGGACTTCCTTTTGAAAAGCACTGTAACATGCATGTCACGGTCTGTTCATAATGTTGATGCCTTTTTGCTGTCCTTCCTTTTTCTGAAAATTAGAAATACACAAGCTGCTGAACTGTTCTCTTATTTGTAAATTACACTAAAAACCACAAACACTTCTCTGTTAGTGCTAGGTTCTTCTTCTTGCTTCTGATAAACCACTTGAACCACTCAGCAGACAACATGAGGTGCTTTTACCAGACCTCCATGCTCATCAGTGTGCTGCCTCCTTGCTGTTGGTGGATTTAATCCTGGGTGCCTTTAGCAACGGACTGTCTCTGTGGATCTCATCTTCCACCTGAAGCCCTGGAAGAGCAGCACGGTTCTCCTCTTCAACCTTGCGCTGGCTGACTTCCTGCTCAACATGATACTGCCCTTTCGCACCAGCTACTACTTCTCGGAGATGAACTGGAAGTTTGGCCATGCTTTCTGCAACGTCTCACTCCAAATGCGGCCATGAACCGCACTGGCAGCATCGTCTTCCTAACATGCGTGGCCCTGGACCGGTATGTGCACGTGGTCCACCCCCACCACCCGCTGAACTCGCTGAGTAAGACTAAAGCGGCGTGTGGTGCGGCCATACTGTGGCTGGTCACCTTCTCCATGACTGCTCACCTGCTGTTCCTCCCACAACACAACACCACCGACTGCGAGAGCTTCGTCATCTACACGGACACGAAGGATATTGGTTTCGGACTACCTTGGCACAGGAGCATGCTTGTGTTCTCCTTCTACCTGCCGCTGGCCGTGATCGTGTTCTGCACTTGTTCCATCTTCTCCCAACTGAGACGGAGGCAGCTGACCCAACAGGTGCGGATCATAAGGCCCTATGGTTCATCATGATGGTGGTGGTGGTCTTCGTGGTTTGCTTCCTCCCCAATAACATCACGATGCTGCATCTGGTTCCACCGGACAGATCGCAAGCGACAGGAGCAGGTCTGTGAAGATATGGAGAACCTGAACACGGTGTTCTACATGACCATCTGTCTGACCTACCTGAACAGTGCCCTGGACCCCTTGATCTACTACTACTCCATCCCCACCTTCAAGAACATGTGCAGGAGGGCCTTGCATCTGGGAAGGGCTAGTGACACTGGCGAGGACACAACTCAGAGACCCAAAAGTCAGGAGCAGAGCACTCATTCCACCAATCGCTATGATATCCCATAGAAAGCAGAGATGTTTAGACAAAATCCAAAAAAAAATTGCAGGGAACTACACATTACTAAATGGTTGCATGTATTTTACTTTGATAGTTCTTGTTGAAAGCTGGTATATACAGTGTATATCTATATTGAGGTTGTGGAGTGTGTGTGGTTGATAGCTGTTTACAGCCTCACCTCACCTGAGTCAGACTGATTAGACTCTGGGTCTGGGTGGGGCTGCACACCTGTGGTGCAGAGCAATCATGGCACCCAGGATAAACCAGCTATCACCACACACACTCAGGAGAGAGCCACTGTTATGGCAGCATGTTACATCTGCTCAGCTTGTACCACCTTGCAATCTCCAATATATGGATTTACATACCAACCACTTCCTGTGTCAGAGGGGCCCAGCAAAAAGCCACTTGGTGGTAGAGACAACTGCCACAGAGGTATTAGACTTAAATAAACATCCAGAAATCTATTTGAGTGTGAAGTATTAATATATAATATGAATGATTTCCTTCCTTTTATATAGGCGGTTTATATCCTTTAGGGTTTCACAACTATATAGCTCAACTGAGATTTTAAAATCTAACAATATATTGCACAAAAGCTAATACTTTTACTAAGCTGAATATTCTTATTTGCAATACTGAACACAACAGCTCAGATGGCTGATCTACATTTAGGTGCATGTGAACAAGAAGGAACCAGCACCATGGTTACAGTGATGCTGTCACGCATTCTTCCAATCAACTTCCTGTTTCTGAAAAATAACCACCTTGGTTATAAGGTAGAGCTACCTTGACACCGCCTGTCCTTGACACCCACACATAGAGGTAACAGGCTGCCTGACTAGACCGATGGTGTAGAGAGAGTTATGCAAGATCTGAGCTGCTGTGCTCTCAGTGACGCAGCTTTGAGATTACAATCTTCTGCAATTGTGATGATACGGGTCAGTGTTAGTGGGTGGCACTAGCGGTAGATGACAGGTACAGACTTTATCAGTTGACTCCCTAATTACCGTTTGGAATAGACGCTAAAGGGTTTTCTGCTGGGAAGGCAGTTGCTATATAGGCTATGTAGCTAGTGGCTAGCTAGAGCAGTTATTCCACATGTTCACGTTTACTTTTGACCCAACAAAAGGATACAAGATGTGGTATCTCACACACTCATAATTAGTGTATTCAAGTGTGCTATAGTATAGCCTGGCTCCGCCCTCCGACGTACTTTCGCTCAATTTTCATTTCCCTTCAGTACTAGGTCTGGGTATTCGGCATATTCGCGGGTTTTCTCCCGGTACATTTTACCGGTCCAATCAGCGAACAGGAGGCGCGCCTGAGAACAGTGACGTAGAGGTCGTGCGCGGATTTCAGTTATTGAGCGTAAGTACGGAGGCGGGCGGAACCAGGCTAATGCTAATGCTCACTGCATCTGCCGTTTGTATACTGCGCGCAACGTGGTTTCTGGCACATGAAATACGTCACGACCAAACGTTAGCGATTGGTTATGGCAGATTCGGAGTGGCACTGGGCAGAGCCAATAGTTTTAAACTTCAACAGAGCACCCGCCTTCAGTTAGTTAACAATTGTCAATGGTGAGTGGCCAGACTCTCTGTACAAATGAAATGTAGTACGAGAGGCTGGTGACCAGGCTACTATTAGTATGCCTTTAAACTAAAAATAAGAGTATGCTTTCAGTCTACTTTTGTACTTTTTTTACTTAAGTACTTGGCTTATACTGAGTAGTATACAGAAAGTTACTTGTACTTAATATTTTGATCGAGATATACTTAAGAAAAGTAAAATTAAGTATTCTTGCCATATAGAAGAAAGTTTAAGTATAGTTGGCTTGAAGTTGTGCTTACTTTTGATAGAGTAGCTTATTAAATACTTTTTTCACACATATTAGCATTTTTTGAGGTAGTGCTCCAGCATATGTTTTACATAATGGGTCCGTTTCACAAAGCAGGTTTAACAACCTCTGAGTCTAATCCTAAACGCTGAGTTGATCTACTCTGAAATAGAAAACTCTGGGTTTTCGGTTCCAGAACAGCGGATGAGTTAATTTGATCAACTCAGAGGAGTTCCACCTGGGGTTAAGCGCGTGCACCACAACTATAAAAAGCCAGCATCAATGGAGCCCCGATTCGACGAGTCACCATGGCAACGGGGAAGAGGAGGTCTACGTTTTTCACCAACCTCGAATTGGAAATCCTAATGCGCTCATATGGCGAGTTTCAACACGTTTTTAGAAAGAAGTGCAACACTGCTGCGTAAGTTTAAATGGAGTCCTTTGCAATCACAATAATATTACAGGGGAAAACTGCTTGAATGGTAACTATTCATTTATTTCATTTAGGTGCAATCCCGCGGTGGAGAAGCGCACTTGGCAGCAGCTTAAGATGACATAAAAACATTGTTCAAACAGATAAGACCTCGGCATGATCATTTTGATCATGTTTTACACTGTAAAGTAAATATTAAGTGGCTATTTGACTGTATACAGTTGCCTTGCTCAAGTGCTCTGCATCTCCGACATTGTACAAAAAACTTCCATTTGCAAAGAAACGCAGTGCAACACACAATCTGCTGATGTGACAGCATGACTACGGTTGGTAATGTTGCAAATGTAAGGACGGATTAGGTTGTGTATGTAAATGATGGACTGTGACGTGAAACGGTACCGCTGAAAAAGATCATTGTCTGGAAATGATAATTGTCTGGAAAGGCTACATCTATGGTCTGATAACCCTCTCCCGACGAATATTTAATTCTGCGCATAATGCTGCACCGTCATCCACGGGATCGTTGTCAAAAGCAGTGCTCGAAGTGGGCCGGTGCTCACCGGTACGCAGTACCGGCACTTCTACATTTTACCCTTTAGCGTACCGCACTTTTTCTTGCGTACTGGCAATTGTCACAGGCTACAGGTACTCTACTTTGCCCTAACCAGGGGTGGATCTACCGGAGTGGCGCCCCCCCCCGTCGGTCGGTCCCGGTGGGTTACGATCGGCCCCCCCCCCCCCCCCCCCCCGTCGGTCGTAGGTCCGCTGATTTTGATTTTTTAAATGATTTTTGACAGACGGCTATGCCAAAACTCGCCTGCTGACTGAATGAATGAGGAAATCAAATGGCTGAAAGAGGGCGAGACAGATTGAACCTCTAGGTTCATTGAGTAAAACCTGGTCCCGACCAGGTTAGTTTCATAGAGTCTGTTACTACGGTAACTGACCGAGAGCGTAAGTTATCACTCTCTGTGAAACAGGCTGGAGTTACCCCTCTTTCTCTGGTTTGAGTTACCTCCCTTTGTGAAACGGAAAACTCAGCGTTTCCCTCATTTCAGGGTTAATAAACCCAGGGTTTTCACTAAACCTGCTTTGTGAAACGGACCCCAGATCTTAGAAACTTACATGTTCAATTTTATAGCAACAAGTCATCTTTGGGGTAGAATAGCTTAGAGTAAATAGTACAAATAGTACTGAGGTCGTCAGCTATTATTTTCCGTGAAAACGGGTTACCTTTTAAAATCAATCGGAATCTAGAAGGAACAGGTATTCTATATGACACTTTAGAGGGCTTTAACTTTTAAATTCCACATCAGAAATGTATTCTTTATTATTAAGTTTAACTAATTAGTCACAATTTAAACGAGAAAGCCTCAATTTTCAAACCAGTTTGCAGGTGGTAGTTTTATTATTATTATTATTATTATTATTATTATTGTTATTGTTATTGTCATTGTTGTTATTATTGTTATTAATAATTGTATGTATTTAATAATAATTAATACAAAAATAATCATTTTATTTGTTTGTGTATGTATTTATTTAGTCATTTATGCATTCATTCATTATTGACAGACATAGGCTACTGACTGATTTATTGAATGTATGTGAAAGCACATTCACGTCCTATCACATTCACTGGAATGTTGCTTATATTGCTTTTTGAAATTACACGCACTTACCGTAATGCCTAGTATCTACGCATACCACAAAACAACGTGAGGCTAGTTTGACCGTGCTTTTGGCCTGACCGCAGTGGCCACACACCGAGTATGCTGCTGCCTATCTTGATGATGTCATTCATATGTGCGCCCGCAGGTAGAAAAGACAGAGGCTGTTGCAGAGGCCTGTCCTCGGCCTGAGACTAAAAAGCAGTGAGGGCATTCCTGGGACTGGCTGGCTACTATAGGCGGCTCATCCCCACCTTCTCGCATAGGTGCTATAGATACGGTCCAGTGGACTGAGCAAGTTAGACGGCGTTTGAGAGGGTTAAAAGGCCTCTCTGCGGGGAGCAGCTCTTACACACCCCTAACTTTAAGCTTCCTTTTGTCTGCAGACCGAAAACAGGGGGCTGGCGCCCATTTTGTCCCAGGAGGTGGAGGCAGGGGCGCTGCCAGGCATTTTGGGCCCCATGAAAAGATATCACATTGGGCCCTGGCAATTTTCTACTGGACTGCCCCACCACAGGAACGACGACCGATGGGGGGGGGGGGGGGGATGCGCAATTGTTGACCGGGGGGGGGGTGCGCGATTGTCGACGGGGGGGGGGGGGGCGCGATTGTCGACGGGGGGGGCACGATCGTAACACACCCCCAGACCTACGACCGACGGGCCCCCGTCAGTGCTGGCCCTTGGAATCGTCCTAACTTTTCCCCCCCTTACGGCGCCCCTGGGTGGACGGCGTGGACCGGCCGTGTGCTGTACCTCAGCCGCAAGCTCTCGGAACGTGAGGGGAGGTACAGCACAGTGGAGAAGGGTGTGAGGGGAGGTACAGCACAGTGGAGAAGGGGTGTGAGGGGAGGTACAGCACCACCTGCGGCTACTACATTGG
>JAOPHQ010006141.1:0-22500 GCA_030340625.1 Merluccius polli
GTCTGCAAGAAGCGGCCCAACGCCACGCTGGACCCGTTCACCACCGGTGAGCGGACCTTTGTATTTCAACAGCCATCAAAGACCAGCAAACATCTGCCGTGTTTCTCGTGGTGTTTAGCTCTCGCGTCACATGTCGAACACACTTTGTTGAGACGTGCTGTCATCATGTCTTGAGATCGGCTTGTGCGATAACGCGACCCGCTTGGTATGCGCAAATGTTTTTGGTGCAATTCATTGATAAATGATCGCTATGTAGTACATACCTGTCAGCCCCCCTCCCAGTTTGTCCCGTCATTCTCCCGAAATTTGACCCTTCTCTCCCACTGTCCTTCCTTAAAAATCATTTTTAACCATCCTTGGAAAAAGGTTTATAAGATCATGAACCGTTTAGTAACCGCCTAATTGTAGTCACTTGGTTAGTGAAGGAACTAGTTAACCCGGTCCTTGGTGCACTGATAAAGTATTTTTAAGCAAGTGGTTTGCCAAGTGGTGTTTTTAGGATTCTTTAGGATTGTGTAACCTTGTCTAAATATAAGGGGGATGTGGACAGAGGTAGGGGTGGTGGGACGGTCCGGTCCCCATGTCTAAATATAAGAGGGGAGTGGACAGTGGTAGGGGAGGTGGTCCGGTCCCCTTGTCTAAATGTAAGGGGTATGTGGACAGTGGTAGGGGAGGTGGGACGGTCTGGTCTCCTTGTCTAAATATAAGGGGGGTGTGGACAGTGGTAGGGGTGGTGGGACGGTCCGGTCCCCTTGTCTAAATATAAGGGGGATGTGGACAGAGGTAGGGGAGGTGGGACGGTCCGGTCCCCTTGTCTAAATATAAGGGGGGTGTGGACAGTGGTAGGGGTGGTGGGACGGTCCTGTCCCCTTGTCTAAATATAAGGGGTATGTGGACAGTGGTAGGGGGTGGTGGGACGGTCCTGTCCCCTTGTCTAAATATAAGGGGGATGTGGACAGAGGTAGGGGAGGTGGGACGGTCCGGTCCCCTTGTCTAAATATAAGGGGGATGTGGACAGTGGTAGGGGTGGTGGGACGGTCCGGTCCCCTTGTCTAAATATAAGAGGGGATGTGGACAGAGGTAGGGGAGGTGGGACAGTCCGGTCTCCTTGTCTAAATATAAGGGGTATGTGGACAGAGGTAGGGGAGGTGGGACAGTCCGGTCTCCTTGTCTAAATATAAGGGGGATGTGGACAGAGGTAGGGGAGGTGGGACAGTCCGGTCTCCTTGTCTAAATATAAGGGGGATGTGGACATAGGTAGGGGAGGTGGGGCGGTCCGGTCCCCTTGTCTAAATATAAGGGGGGTGTGGACAGAGGTAGGGGTGGTGGGACAGTCCGTTCTCCTTGTCTAAATGTAAGAGGGGATGTGGACAACAGTGGTAGGGGAGGTGGGACGGTCCGGTCTCCTTGTGGTAGGGGTGGTGGGACAGGGCAGGGCGCCGGAAAATTTCCCTTATTTTCAAATCCCAGTGTTGACGGCTCCTCCTCCTCAAAACCTCATCTCTCTGATTCCTATAGCGACTCTGTCCTTTTGTTCTTGTCTCTTTTTTTGCTACTCCCATTTTGATTGTACGCTTTGTTTGTTCTCAGCCTCGCTTGTAAGTCTCTTGAAAGGATGAAAGCGTCCCCGATCTGACGAGACATGAACGTAAAACCGCCTGCCAACACTGCAACGCAGTCGGCGCCAGCGGGGAGTGCTGCTGCTCCAAAAGGGGTTTTATGCTGTCGGGAAGTCGGGAGTTGACTTCCAGATTCGGGGGGGTATTTATATTTATTTTAATCTCCCCGCTCCGTCTTTTTCAGATTCGTGGGCCGACGATGTGAAGTACGAGTGCGACGTGGGCTGGCAGGCCTTCCAGGCGGGCTGCTACAAGCTGGCCGCCGAGAAGACCAACTGGGACACGGCGCAGCGGGCCTGCCAGAAGATGGAGGCCAACCTGGTCAGCGTTCACACCCTGCCGGAGCTGGAGTTCGTCACGAACGTCCTGAAGAAAGGTCCTTTTAACCGTCAGAGTTATGAGTCAGAGCTGCGTTCGCGCCGGGTCAAGCGGGCGGTTAGACGGCGAAAACCGGATATCATTTAGACGGTGAAATTAGGGCGAGGCCAGACGCACAATTTACAACCGGATCCCCCCCCCCCACACACAAGGAGGAAAACACGGGCCATCTGGACAACAAGAAGCGCTTTTTGGTTTTTTGTCGTCTCTTTTTCAGACAAACATTTACGAGGGATTTCATCATCCCTCGTTTTGCAGGGAATTCAACATTCATTTTAAGTTTAGTTTGCAGTAGAATAGTAAGAGAAAGCTGCATGTTACAGCGCCATACATTACTAGAATGACATATAAAATATAAGACGCAAAATCATTGTATTCAATAGGTTTTATTCCATCTTTTGTAAACAATACGACATCACCATAGCAACATATCGTCAATGCGTGTCTGCCTGAGTCCATGTGAGTGCAGCATTAGCCTTATAGCTGCATGTGAATGCAGCATTAGCCTTATAGCTGCATGTGAACGCAGCATTAGCCTTATAGCTGCATGTGAACGCAGCATTAGCCTTATAGCTGCATGTGAACGCAGCATTAGCCTTATAGCTGCATGTGAACGCAGCATTAGCCTTATACCTGCTTGTGAACGCAGCATTAGCCTTATAGCTGCATGTGAACGCAGCGTTAGCCTTATAGCTGCATGTGAATGCAGCATTAGCCTTATAGCTGCATGTGAACGCAGCATTAGCCTTATAGCTGCATGTGAACGCAGCGTTAGCCTTATAGCTGCATGTGAACGCAGCATTAGCCTTATAGCTGCATGTGAACGCAGCATTAGCCTTATAGCTGCATGTGAACGCAGCATTAGCCTTATACCTGCATGTGAACGCAGCATTAGCCTTATAGCTGCATGTGAACGCAGCATTAGCCTTATAGCTGCATGTGAACGCAGCACTAGCCTTATGGCTGCATGTGAACGCAGCATTAGCCTTATGGCTGCATGTGAACGCAGCATTAGCCTTATAGCTGCATGTGAACGCAGCACTAGCCTTATAGCTGCATGTGAACGCAGCGTTAGCCTTATAGCTGCATGTGAACGCAGCATCACCATTAGGGCTCATGGGAACCCTTTGCTGAAGATACCGATCGTGAAACTAAAATGCTTTTCAAACAATTTCAGTCTTCAAGATTTGAGATCACAGCTTCAGTTGAACTGTTTTTGCCGAAAGGTCTTTTACCGTTTGCATGATGAGTCATCGTTGAAGCTTAATTGCACACTTAACAAAAAGATACTGATCATGAAACAAGAATGCTTTCAAACGATTTTAGGTTTTATTTAGTTTTTCGGTTGAGTTGCTACTTCGGTGGAGCTGTTGTTTTGTTTTTCGGTGATTCACCCATTTCTGCATTCTGACCTTTGTGGTTCTGGGTGTAGTTCACAACTTCACCACGCCTCACGGTGACGGACGGAGGGGGAAATGTAACACTGCCGTCATTTTTCCATGTTGTGTCTCTGGCTGTCTCTCTCCCCAGACGTGGAGGAGCTGTGGATCGGGCTTCACGACACCGACATGCAGATGGACTTCCAGTGGACCGACCACACGCCGGTCATCTTCACCTACTGGCACCCCTTCGAGCCCAACAACTTCCACAACACGCCGGAGGACTGCGTCACCATCTGGGGGCCGGTGAGGGGACCCCCTGATTATCTCACACCATGTTGGGTCTTGAAGGCGCAGTGTGTAGGATTAAGTGGCGTCTAGCGGCGAGGCACTGAAGGTATGGTGGCCTGTAAGGTGCCAGTAGGTACTGAAGCTACGGTGGCCTGTAAGGTACCAGTACTGGAGATATAAAGGGCTCATTCTAAGGTCACGAAAACACAGCAATTCTTAATTTCATGGGATTATATATGCTAATTAAAACATACTTATGAATATTATATTATATTAAATTTCTGCCACGTCCGTACTTCACTCCTTTAAGCACCTTAAAATTTTTTTTTTTTTAAGCACCTTAAATCCGTTTCTTTTTAAGGACCTTAAATCCGTTTTTTTTAAGCACCTTAAATCAGTTTTTTTTTAAGCACCTTAAATCAGTTTTTTTTTTAAGCACCTTAAATCAGTTTTTTTTTAAGCACCTTAAATCAGTTTCTTTTTAAGGACCTTAAATCCGTTTTTTTTTAAGCACCTTAAATCAGTTTCTTTCAAGAAACTGAAAGAAACTGATTTCCCCGAACATCACTTCATCACCTACATCACCGGTCTTAAGTTCATGAGTTCACAGCGTTAAACAAGACAATAATCCCCACTGTCTTCGAGTGGGGGGGGGTGCAGGGGGGCAGGGGGGGGGGGGGCGGTCTCCGCTTGTTTGTATTAAGCAGCTGTGTTTTTGCGCCCTGTGTTTGCGCATGTTGATGTGTGCAGGACGGCCGGTGGAACGACAGCCCCTGCAACCTCACCCTGCCCTCCATCTGCAAGAAGCCGGGAACCAAGAGCGACGAGAAGAGTCAGCAGAAAGACTGCAAAATAGTAATGTGTTTTTGTTTTTTTTCACTCACACACACACACACGCACACACACACAGTTGTTTCCAAAGTGAACGTATCATTAGTGATGGTATGGTGACTACAACACTAGATGGGATGTTTTTTTGTCCTCATTAAAGCATGGCTTCGCTATTTTGGACCCAAGCATGAACAAATGGTTCTGTTTGTGTTTTTAGGAGGATAATATATAATATAATAACATAATAATATATATATATATATATATATAAATATACAGTATAATGGTGGCTACACTCATGCTAGAATCACGTTAGACAATCTGTGGGTTCACAGATAGCGAACCTATCCTTTAATATCTCAATACGTCCGTGAAACTAAACATATGAATCATCGCTATTTAGAAGAAGGAAAAAAAACAAAGAAGGTGTTGGGGAGAAATAAAATCATGGAAAAGCTTGTGGGGTTGACATTTGAAAGCAGCCTCTTTTTTTTAATGATGTTGTCTCGAGGTTACATTATATACTGTAGATGTGAATGTCCATGTCGGCATGGCGACTATCAGAGGAGCTACCTGGTTTGTACGGCTGGTGTGAGGAACGCTCGCCGTGGCTCCAGTTTGCCCAATTTTAATTTTAATGGGTTTGTCCTACAGACTGCAAACAGAGACGGCCATTTCTCAGATACGCCGTTAGTCTCCTTTCTCAGTGCTTTGATTCACACTGCAAGGTGGGCTTGCTATCACAAAAGCCTCTTTCTTCTCTTCTCGGACCTTTTGCGCTTTTACTCTGAAAAAACAAACCCCACCACACACACACACACCTTCCCCCAGTCACCACTATAATCATCGCCCGCACACAAACACCTTCTCCTCCTCCTTCTCCTCCTCCTTCTCCTCCGGCAAACACATTTGTCTGTACTTATTTGTGCACTTTAAAACCCTGGCGCACTTATTTTTTCTGTTACCCACACGAAGAATTCACCATGTGGTCGATCCATCTTCCCCCCGTGTAGCCGCCGCGTCACGTGTTTACCTGACCCCTCGCAACCCCCCTCCCCCCCCCCCCCCCCCCCCCCCCCCTCCTCCTCCTTTTCCCGAACCACGAGTGGAAATGAAGCGTATTTATCGGAATCACAAATACTTTTATTAAAAGGTTTTTATCGTCCCACAACTAGCAGCGCTGGCTATAATGGAGAATAAGAATAACATATTTTGTCGGGGGGGGGGGATTTCAACGTCTGTGTGCGTCTGCTGTCTTTTGAATCATTTTTGACTCAACGCTTTTTCAAATAAGCGCATAATCTCGCCAAGCTCTTGTGTGACACGCGGGTCTTTACTGTATATGGATATAAAGTGTGTGTTTGGTCGAATGCCTCCCTGCAGGGGCATGCGTTGTTGAGAGGCACACCACACAGAGGTCAACGGGTGTGTGTGTGTGTGTGTGTGTGTGTGTGTGTGTGTGTGTGTGTGTGTGTGTGTGTGTGTGTGTGTGTGTGTGTGTGTGTGTGTGTGTGTGTGTGTGTGTGTGTGTGTGTGTGTGTGTGTGCATGGGTGTGTGCGTGTTAGAGGGGTTGGGCTTTGTAAGTCATATCTGGCTTCATGCTATTGTTGGAAATCCTAATATAATATAAATAATAATGTAAATAATAATAATAATAATAATAATAACAATAAAAATAACAATAATAATAATAATAATAATAATAATAATAATAATAATAATAATAATAAATATATACGTTTTCACCAGGCCGGACAACTTTGCCAAATAAAAAAGACTTTTCGGATATGTTGAGATGGTCAAAATCACCGGCAAAGCGGCAAATAATAATAATAAGAAGAAGAATAATAAATGAAGCAATTTCAAAAGGGACCTTTCCAGTTTTACTGGCTCGGTCCCTAATAATAATAATGCAGCCGTGACTTTAAAGGAGTCCCGGCGGCAGGTAAGCGAGCGGCGCCGCTGGGAGAGTGGGACACAGAGGGGCAGCAGTTGTGATGGAGTCAGATGTAGGACAGATCTGAGAGCTCAGCGCAGCAGCTGGAAGCCTTTGAGGTTTCTAAGTCGCTGCCAAGCGCGGGGTTATCCAACACTTCTCAAGGTCTGGCTGACTCGCATGCACACACACACACACACACACACACATGTGCGCACACACACACACACACACAACTGCACACTCTTCGTTGTCTCTTTGCTTCGTGCTTTACTGCACAATTTTTACCCCTCCTGACCTCTTCGGGAACGCTCCTTGTCCGTACACGTCGACAACTACAGTTAGCAAACACAGACTGACGGCTGCAGGGATTCGGGATAAATCATGGCTGTGTCCTAACTTGTTTTTTTTTTCAACCCCCCAACATGAAAGAATGTCACCGATATAAAGGCTTTATACTGTTAAAGTGTTTGTAATATGATTGCAGTTGAATTTTGCATTTGTATTAATGTAACATTCCCAAGGTTGCGTTCAACTCATGTTTTGTAACAAACACACATATGTCTGTCTGTCTGTCTGTCTCTCTCTCTCTCTCTCTCTCTCTCTCTCTCTCTCTCTATCTCTATCTCTATCTCTATCTGTCTCTGTCTCTGTCTCGTTTTGTGTCTCTAGGGGTGGCGGTGGCACAGCCCAGCGTGCTACTGGGTGGGCGAGGACCAGCTCTCCTTCCAGGATGCCAAGAAAGCCTGCGAGGACAGCGGGGCGGCGCTGGTCACCATCACCAACAGGTGAGCTGGTTCCTATAACTATTGCAATAACATAGTAGGGCCGCTGGATCAGTAGTTCTGCTATAACATAGTAGGACCGCTGGATCAGTAGTTCTGCTATAACATAGTAGGACCGCTGGATCAGTTCTGCTATAACATAGTAGGACCGCTGGATCAGTAGTTCTGCTATAACATAGTAGGACCGCTGGATCAGTAGTTCTGCTATAACATAGTAGGACCGCTGGATCAGTAGTTCTGCTATAACATAGTAGGACCGCTGGATCAGTTCTGCTATAACATAGTAGGACCGCTGGATCAGTAGTTCTGCTATAACATAGTAGGACCGCTGGATCAGTAGTTCTGCTATAACATAGTAGGACCGCTGGATCAGTAGTTCTGCTATAACATAGTAGGACCGCTGGATCAGTAGTTCTGCTATAACATAGTAGGACCGCTGGATCAGTAGTTCTGCTATAACATAGTAGGACCGCTGGATCAGTAGTTCTGCTATAACATAGTAGGACCGCTGGATCAGTAGTTCTGCTATAACATAGTAGGACCGCTGGATCAGTAGTTCTGCTATAACATTGTAGGACCGCTGGATCAGTAGTTCTGCTATAACACAGTAGGACCGCTGGATCAGTAGTTCTGCTATAACATAGTAGGACCGCTGGATCAGTACCGGGGCTACCTGCTTCCTTAATGACCCGTACCTGAGAAGAACCGGTCCCAGCGTTCTGGTCTGTGTGCCGCTAGGTTTGAGCAGGCCTTCGCCACCAGTCTGGTGTTCGGTCGGTCCGGGGACTCGTTCTGGATCGGGCTTTGGGCTGAGGGCCGCGCCGCCGTCTTCCAGTGGCTCGGCGGAGACGAGGTTTCCTTCACACACTGGAACCGAGACCAGCCAGGTAAGGACGGACGATAACCACCAACATTATAATTGCGATCATTTTGTTCCCAATGTTGTGATTGTAATTCTTCATTTGTGCAGTTTGTAATTTGATTTTAATGTAACAGGAGTACAAAATCAGATTTATTGCTGTTTTTCTGTTTTTCTTTCATTTTGTTTTTGAATAAATAACCTTTTTAATAAATAGCCATCCTTTCACCATTAGCTAATTGCAGAGGCCAAAAAAATGTGATTTTGATTAATATGCAATTAATCGTGTAGCCATAGGAGGGGGTGACTTTAACTTACGTTTAATGTAATGTATGATGTAATGTATGATGTAATGTATGATGTAATGTGTGTGTGTGCCTGAAAAAACATATAGAGAGTATATGCAGGGTTTTTGTCCGGATGGTTCAGTCCAGACCCGATCCGATCGGTCAAATCCAGACCAAAACTGAGACCCAAACATCGGTCTCTGTTGTGTTATCGCGTGTGTCAGCACTCATGTATTCATGATGTTGATTTATGATGTATTCATGATGTTGAACTGAACGAATGATCCAGATTTTTCCAGATGATCCAAAAGTTTTCATTAGTTGCAAAAAGTAAAACATGCAAATAAAACGCAACAAGCGTCGCAACCGAATCCGTCTATGGTCGCAATAAGCCCTGATTTAACTCGCCGCTACGTCTTGGCATGCTAGACTTTGGCGTAACTATGCCGGTGAAAGTGGACCCTCCCGGACGCCGCTATTATTATTAAATGTTTGTTTGTGAAATTACGAACAAACATTTTTTTCCACTGTTTGTTTTGACAACCGTCGAGCGCAATTGCAATTTCTTGCTTTTTAAATAAAGTTGTGTGCAGCATACGGTGTATAAATAGAAAGAACCGATTTGTTGGTGCGTGTGTACGTTTTCTATTTTATCTGTAAAGTTGCACAATGTTTAAAAATGTTTCTTTTTTATAACACTCGCTCCTCCCTCGCCCTGCAACTCAAACCGTCTTCTGATGCCTCCGAAAAATACATTGAAAGAAATGACACCGAAAGTGTGACTAGCGATTAGTCGACTTTCAGCTTCAAATGATGACTAAGTTGACCTGTTGACCTGTTGTGATGTAATGATGTTATGATAATGTTATGATGTAATGATGTTATGATGTAATGTTGTTATGATGTTATGATGTAATGTTGTTATGATGTAATGATGTTATGATAATGTTGTGATGTAATGATGTTATGATAATGTTGTGATGTAATGATGTTATGATAATGTTGTGATGTAATGATGTTATGATGTACTGATGTTATGATAATCGTATGATGTAATGATGTTGTGATGTTATGATAATGTTATGATGTAATGATGTTATGATGTACTGATGTTATGATAATGTTGTGATGTAATGATGTTATGATGTGCTGATGTTATGATAATGTTATGATGTAATGATGTTGTGATGTTATGATAATGTTGTGATGTAATGATGTTATGATAATGTTGTGATGTAATGATGTACTGATGTTATGATAATGTTGTGATGTACTGATGTTATGATAATGTTATGATGTAATGATGTAATGATGATGTTGCGAGGATAAACGGTTTGATGCCTTGGATGAATTCTCCACACGTTGGCGCCTCACAGCGTCTCCCTCCTGTTTGTCCGTCTCGCCGTTCGCCCGGACGCCGCCGCTTCATTTCTACTTTTTTTTCACCCCCAGTGGGCAGCGGCTGCGTTTCCATGGCGACGGGCTCCGCCACGGGCCTGTGGGAGGTGAGGGACTGCGCGACGGCTCGCGCCAAGTTCATCTGCCGGCAGAACCAAGACGCGTCCCTGAGACCCGAGCCTTCGCCGCCGGCGCCGGCGCCGCCCGCCCCCACGCCCAGCCTCACCGGCGCCTGTCCCAGCGAGTGGAAGAGCAGCAGCAACCTTCGCCACTGCTACAAGGTGATGCGGGGGGGGGGGATATCGGGTTCAAACCCCCGCTGAAATATAGAAATACATTTTTGTATTTATTTTTATCGAGAGTATTGAGATTCGACAATAACATTTTCATTTTACACATTTTTTTTCTCCTGATCACTGACATCTGATCTTCAATCTGTCGGTCTTGGAGCCGTTTCAAGTTCTGTGCTCCTTTTTAAAGGACTTTTAAACATGAAATATTATTTTTATATCATCATAAAACGATATAATATTGTATAATTCATGGCGGGGGGGCGATATGCTTATCTCCCAATTCGATACCATCGCGACACTCGGGCGCCGATTCGTATTGCGATTTTTAAGTATTGCGATTTTTAAGTATTGCGATTCGAGTCGGATTACGATTTAATGTGATTTTTGCTTTTATTGTGGTTTACTTTTTTAACACGAGACCATGGGGAAAAAGTTGAATCATACACTTCTGGAGACTTCTATATCATGAGACAGGTTTCCAAAAACACATCACATGTCAGTCAGTCTTTCTGAATTATTATTTCAGCAGCATCATGCAAGCATCATTCTATACTGGGAGGGTTTAAAGGGAAGGTTACATGATACTGTTGATGTAATGTACTTCTTGTAATACATTTAATGTGAAAACATTCATCATAATCGATTCAGGCACTAAAAAAATCTTTTTTAAAATCGCGATACTCAAAGTGAATCGACTTTTTTTTCTTTTTTCTTCCCCCTAATGTCTCTCCACACACACACACACACACACACACCCATTACCGCTACCTGCGCAGGTCTTCTCCTCGTCGCAGGCGGAGGAGAAGCTGAGCTGGCTGCAGGCCCACCTGCAGTGCCAGAGCCACGGCGGCAACCTGCTCAGCATCAGCGGCCCGGAGGAGGAGCACTTCATCCAGGAGGTCCTGCACCAGACCTTCGGGTGCGTGGGTGACGCTTGTACCGGGTCATAAGCGATGACCCAGATGACCCAGAATCCTACTCATTGTGCCTTTTTAGGGATACGAAGGAGAATGGCTTTTTTTTTTCGAGAAAGGCCGGTAGGAAGGTTACGATGTGAATGCGTAACTAAGGAGCGCTCGGTAACGAGGGTGACGGATGTGCTCCACAGGGAGTCGGAGGACCATGAGCAGCGCTGGTTCTGGATCGGTCTGAACCGCAGGAACCCCATGGACAACAACAGCTGGAAGTGGAGCGACGGACTGGCCGTGAGTTCCTCGTCCGTTGCTTCTCTTTCCTGTAGTTAAAGTTAGTTAAAGTTTTATTATCAAATGTGTGCAGCACATAACGACGATGGTCATGTCACCGTGGAAACGCTTACGACAAGGCGAGGGTCATCGACATCGTAATAATATTTAAGGAAAGAAAATTATCGGTGATAATAAACAATAATAAACAAAAATGAGCAGCAAATTAAATTTGAAGGGGCAAATAGTTTACACACATTTAACCTTTTGGTGTAACGATGGCGTAAAACGTAAGTCGCTTGTCTTTCGTTTGCCTCGGCAGTACAGATACCAGAACTTCGGCCGCTACTACTACAACATCCGGCAGTGCGCCGCGGTCGACATGGGCACCATGACGTGGCTGGCCATGCACTGCGACAACATGATAGACTGGATCTGCAAGATCCCCAGAGGTAACGCGGCAAGCCGATGCTGTTGATTCCAATGCTAACGCTAACGCTAACGTGAATGGTATGATGGCACACATGCTGCCGACTTTTAGGGGTGTGCTGCGTTTTTTCCAAGTTTGTACAACGCGCATTTAACGAAGACATGCTTATATACATGCTTATATTTTTTTCCAGGTACCGTCGACAAGGAGCTGGAAGTTTCTGAAAGTCAGTACCCATGTCATCTTCATGTCAACTATTGATGATGCCTATTTGTTCACTATTCACTAGTTATTTAGCACACACACATTTATCCAAAGCAACTTTTTTTATGATTCATATTTTATTTGAGTTTTCAATAAGAGTTTTAAAAGTAAATTCACGTGTCTTAAAGGGCCCCTGTTTTACTGCAAGGTGTGAGGGGCGATTAGCCGTGATAAGCCGTTTCAAAACTGTGATGTCACCACCTTCTAGTGACATCACAAGTGGGAGTGTCCACCCAGATGTACAATGACTAGTTTATTGTCTAGTATTGTATTTTTTATTTTCCATACCTCCTTTATTCTACTGGTCTACTGGAAATTCAATTTCCTTGAGGGAGTCATCCCAAAGGGATCAATAAAGTCTAGTCTAAGTTTAAGTAGATCAGTCTACCAGCCATACCCAGTGGACTGTACCAACTGGTAGGCTTGTCTATCCATCGCACATCTGGGGTAGACACTCCCACTTGTGATGTCACTAGAGGGTAGTCACGTGACAATGTTGAAACGGCTTGAAACGGTTAAATCTACGACATGAGGGGTTTCTGACGGCGCTGTGTGTTCGTGTTTCGTGGGTTCCCGCCAGACACCACCGCCCCGGAGTGGGTGAGCTTCAAGGAGGCGGACTACAAGTTCTTCGACCACCGCACCACCTGGCACCAGGCCCAGCGGATCTGCACCTGGTTCAAGGCCTCGGTGGCGTCCGTGCACTCGGCCGAGGAGGGCGCCTTCCTGGCCGCCACGCTGCGCAAGGTAGGACGCCGCTCACCGCCGCCCTTCAAAATGACACTCCAATCATCCCCGCGCAAAAAAATGGCTCACAAGGGCCTCAAGCCGTTAACATAATTTCATCAGCGTTTCATCAACTGTTTGCGGACCAATATGCCCTCTTGTTCTGCGGCGGCGCCGGTTCGCCCCCTCGCGACCCATTATGTTATATTGTCGATTTCTCGACCGCCAAGGTTCGCCGACGCCGTCCTTCATTTAAAATGCATTGATTGTGCTGAGCATGGACCCGTCTGGCTCAGCGGTACGGGTGCGGTATTAACGCTGCCAAGCTAAATGTCCCAGGGGGACGGTTGAACTTGCGGCCGGTGGAAACAGAATACATTGAAGAAAACATAATGGGATAAAAAAAAGTTTTTTTTTTTAGTTTTTTTTTGTGCAGTTTTCTGTAAAACAGCATTTGAGTCACCCATGCGTTTCCTAAGCTGCTAATCTTTTGCCGCTTAACATTTTTAAAGGAGGTTAATTGAAAACGGTTGTGTGCCTCCACTCTCCCTCGGCAGGAGGCGGGTTATAGATTGATTGCTTGTACTTTATTCATCCCACAACGGGGAAATGTACTTATTACAGCAGCAGAAAAGTGTAATATACACTACAGAATTAAAAGTAGAAAGGGCAAAAAAACACAACGAACAGACATAAGTATCTTATAATCTACACAACAAACAGACATAAGTATCTTATAACCTACACAATAAACAGACATAAGTATTTTATAACCTACACAATAAACAGACATAAGTATCTTATAACCTACACAATAAACAGACATAAGTATCTTATAATCTACACAATAAACAGACATAAGTATCTTATAATCTACACAATAAACAGACATAAGTATCTTATAATCTGCACAATAAACAGACATAAGTATCTTATAATCTACACAATAAACAGACATAAGTATCTTATAACATACACAATAAACAGACATAAGTATCTTATAATCTACACAATAAACAGACATAAGTATTTTATAACCTACACAATAAACAGACATAAGTATCTTATAACCTACACAATAAACAGACATAAGTATCTTATAATCTACACAATAAACAGAAAACAATCAACCTGCAACAGGCGATGTGCAAAAGCACAAAGTACTGAGGATAAAAAGTGGCGTGATATGAAAAGTATTGTCAAGTAAGTGACCGTGATATGAAAATACTGCAATGTAAAGTGACCGTGATATAAATAATGGTGCAAGGGTAATGTGACCATGATATAAGTACTGTGGTGAGGTAAAGTGTATCGATGATGATATAAATAAATTGTACATTGTAAGTGATTGAATGGAAATATATATACAGATAAATAACAGACATATTCAGTCATATTTATTTATTTATTTATTTAACGCACAGGTCACCTACAAGCGGACAGTTACATGTATATAGTATGTTTATTTTATTCTAATAGTTTTTTTATTATATTTTTATTTCAATTGGTAAATTTATTGTATATAGACTCTTATTTTTGTAATCTCTTTTCCAACTGCACTGCTGGTCACTGTGAATTTCTCCTAAGGGGGATTAATAAAGGACTATCTCATCTTATCTTAACAATAAAAACACAGCCATGGTGAGTAGCAGTGAGTAGAGACAGGAGCAGTAACTACAACATTATATATTATATTATACGGGATATTACTAAATGTTGAGTTTTTTTTTTTGCTTCAACCCCTTCAGATGCACAAGAACAGCGACAAGTGGTGGCTGGGGCTCCACTCCTACGAGAACGACGGCCGCTTCCACTGGTCCGACCGCTCGGTCCTCAACTACGTGTCCTGGGCGCTGGGCCGGCCGCT
Source organism: Merluccius polli (assembly GCA_030340625.1). NCBI lineage: Eukaryota > Metazoa > Chordata > Actinopteri > Gadiformes > Merlucciidae > Merluccius > Merluccius polli. Next base: position 14,529 of record JAOPHQ010006141.1, read on the forward strand.
GCCGCTCAGCCGCGACCGCAAGTGTGTGTACATGTCGGCCAGCAAAGGTACGGCAGACGCGTTATTTCCCGTTATGGAGGGGGGGGGGGGGGGGGAGGAGTAGCAGTTAGCGGTGGAGTAAGGAGGGGAGCGGCGGGGCGTAAATGAGACGGCTGCGCTGCTTCGGGTGTCATTAAGGGTAATTAAAGTCGACTGTCCAATCACTGTCTGTCACCGCCGGTCGGACCCAAAATCTACAAAGCGCTTCCTTTTGTGTGTGTGGGGGATGTGCTGATGTGTCCTCGGTCCGAAACCTCTGTCCTTTTTAGGGCCGCTCCTCTCTCTCGCTTCTTGCGTATCGTGACAATGGCGACCGAGGAGAGCGCCTGGAGGTTTAGGACGCGAAGACGAGGGGAATCACTACAGAATGACTATTGGGACTCTGCCACTGAGGGCCATTTTGTCTCTATAACTCTCTATGAAAGTCTGGCTTGATTAGGGATGGGAATCGATACGATTTTTACGATTCCGATTCCATTTTCGATTCTGCTTAACGATTCGGTTCTTAATCGATTCTCTTATCGATTCTCATTTGGAAAAAAAGGACAACAAACGGGTCGATTAGCGTCGTCTTTGTTGAGTTTAGTCCGGAGCGGATCGAAAAACGCGACATTCAGAAATCGTTATCGGCATGCTGTGTGCGCAAATGTTTTTTGCATGTTGGACGTATTTCCTCCCTTTGAGGAAACATCCGCGTTGCGAGTATTGCAAGTTGCCCTGTTGTCGTCTTTTCTTGTGAAGTGCAACCAAACTATTATACAGTTTGCATAGCTGGACCGTAACTGCCACCGAAACGCACCGTAATTGACACAATCTTTATTTATTTTTTCCACCGACAGTGGAGTGGTCGGACCAGAAGTGCCTCTCGGACCTGCCGTACATCTGCAAGCGGGTGAACGTCACCGGCACCATCCCCCCCACGCCGGCGTCCCCCCTCCCCCCCTCCGGGTGTCCAGAGGGGTGGTCCTCGCACCAACACAAGGTGGGCGCCGCCGTCCGGCCCCCTTTAACCCGTCGCTCGCCGCTCCCCCTGAAACCCGAAGGCCGGTTGTAAAAACGCACCGATGATGAAGTGGAGCACAAAGCGGGGAGCTTTTAGTTTTAGTTTCACGTCACATTGCTGTTAAATACCTCTGGTCAACAGCGTTCAGAGGGCGTGGCTTAATCGTCGTCGGTAACCGTGGTGGGCGCAGGATAAACGACTCCAAGGCGTCCTGTAATTGGAAAAATAATGTCCCTCGGCGGCGGTAAGCAGCCCCGTCGCGGGTTCACCGCTTGCGTAATTCGATGTCCCACGGACAACAATACAACAATTGTTCCAGGATTTTACCCAAAGTCGTGTTTTCCCACGCTCAGCGGAGACCACCATGCAGTACAAAGCGTAAAGTAATGATGTAATAGTTGTGTTAGGAAAGCTGCACTCTTGTTTGATGCTCTCCTCCTGTTCACTGGCCTTCCCTCCCCCACCCTTCCTCCTCCTGCACTGACTCTTATGTTGGGTGGAGATGCCTGTCTGGGGTGAATACTAGTAACACCAATACATTTACATTTACAATTGAGGGCGTTTAGTGGACGCTTTTGTCCAAAGCGACTTAACAATAAGTACATTTGTCGGTAAAAGCAAAACGACAATATATCACCCGTGAGGATTTCGACAGAACAAGTTTCTGAGTGCGCAAATAATTGCCGGTTTCAGTCAAGTCAAGTCAATTGTATTTGTAAAGCCCTTAATCACGGCGACGGTCTCCGAGGGCTTCACAGGCCGTATATTTATGACAGCCCCCCCCCCCCTAACCCCTAGCACCCCTAGGGGGCAATAAAAAACTCCCTTAATTATCAGGAAGTCATCTTGAGGAGGCGAGCAGAGTGAGGGATCCCTCCTCCCAGGGACGGGGATTTAGCTGTCCTTTCTGGTGTGTATATATATATATATATATATATATATATATATATATATATATATATAGCTAGGGTAGGGATAGCTAGGGTAACATGCTATGCTAAGGGATGGGGGGGGGGGGTATGTAGAGGAGGGAGGCTATGCAGAGTCCAGGGGAAGGTGAGCAAGTCAGACCTTATAGTACATGACAGAAATAGTACATCTTACAGTTGTAATATCAATTAGCACAGTAAAAAAAAACTGATTTCAAAAGAGGTGATGCTGTTGTTCAGAATTGTTACCCACAGAAAGAAAATATACATACATCCTTAACAAATACAAAATAAGTATAGTGTGTATGTGTGTATACGATGTCAACATCCCAGTCTGGGTCATTCTCAAACCGTCTCGCTGACTCATGTCCTCAGTGTGACCACTCGCCCTCAGACATCATGTTGAAATCGTCCTTTCCGACGCCATCGCGGGCGGCGACCTGCCAGAGTCGCTCTTTGTCGTCTTGTGTGTCTTTTTACTTTTCTATTTCACTCGTCTATTTTCATTGACTTACTTCAGTGACCTCGGGGATTAATAAAGTTGAATCTTATCTTAATGTGTCCATCTCTAGCTCGCCGTGTGTTTTAATATGTGGTGTCCTCAGTGTTTCAAGGTGCATGGCCAGGATTTGTCGAGCCGCGCCACCTGGTCCGCAGCGAAGCTCATCTGTGAGACGAAGTCGGCCAAGTTGGCCGTACTGCCCAACCACTTGGAACAAGGTACTCCGTCCAAGATGTTTTCTGATGGTATCTTACCTCATCATGTCCAAAATGTCGTGGAAAATGTGTGTTTTATTCGGGTTTTGGGTCTCGTGAGCGGTCTAGTTTGAGAACGTCTCCCTTAGCCTTAATGCGTTTCATATGCCTAAAACTAGACTGTCTCTCTCAGCCAAGCAGTGGCCACAGTGCCGATTGACAGCAGTCAAAGAATCCCTAAATGCGTCACGTTGCTATAGAAACGGTTTTGTCCTGCTCGTCTTTTTTGGCGTGAACCCGAAAGCTTTAAACGCCGCCGTCCTCCTCCTCCTCCTCCGCAGCGTTCGTCACGACTCTGCTGTACAACGTCAGCGTGGATCTGTGGGTGGGGCTGACGTCGGACTCCAAGGGCCACTTCCAGTGGGCCAAGCCGGGTCTGCTCAGCTACACCAACTGGGCCCCCGGAGAGCCCCTGGACAACAGCGGGCCCCTCCACAACAAGACACCGGTACTGCAGCAGCTAAAGCTCCTCTCTCTCTCTTTCTCTCTCTCTCTCTCTCTCTCTCTCTCTCTCTCTCTCTCTCTCTCTCTCTCTCTCGTTCTCTCTCTCTCTCTCTCTGTCTCTCTCTCTTTATGTCTCTCTCTCTTTATGTCTCTGTCTCTGTCTCTGTCTCTCTCTCTCTCGTTCTGTCTCTGTCTCTGTCTCCGTCTCTCTCTCTCTCTCTCTCTCTCTCTCTCTCTCTCTCTCGTTCTATCTCTGTCTGTCTCTGTCTCTGTCTCTTTCTCTTTCTGTCTCTGTCTCTTTCTCTCTCTCTCTCTCTCCAACCTCACATATATTTTTGTATTTCCTGTGTGTCCCTGAGTGATGTGTAATGCGGTGTGTGTGTGTGTGTGTATGATGTAATGCGATCTATGATGTAACGTGATGTGTGATATAATGTGATCTGTGAAGCGTGATGCGTAATGCAGTGTGTGTAATGTGTGTGTGTGTGTGTGTGATGTGTGTGTGTGTGTGTGTGGCAGGGGAACTGTGTTGTGATGATCCACGGGAACCCGGCGAGGTACACGGGCATGTGGGCGTCGCGGCCCTGCGAGCTGGAAAAGCACGCCTTCCTCTGCGAGAGGAAACAAGGTTTTAACCCAAACACATCCACCACCTCCATAATCATGTTGTTGTATATCGTCGCCGTCGGGGCGGGAAAACCTCGAAAATAAAATCATAAAATCATAAAAAAGTCATAAAATCAATGCTATCGGTCGGATCGTTTGTGTCCGTCTATGGGATTTTCACAAATATCGAACCGATAACGACGAAGTATTTAAAAAGAGCCTGTGACTAAATCTCGTCACGCCATTGGGATCCTCAAAACCGTCGGTTACGCCTCACCTCGCTCCCCCCCCCCTCCCCCCCCCCGCCTCCTCCCGCTTCACTCGGCTGCAGGAGAATACACACACAGCAGCGGTAGGAGGGGGCAGTTGTTTGCAGACAGTCGCCGGTTGTTTTGCAACGCAGGGCTAAATAAAGAACTGGTTGTTTGAATAAGTACAGCGTTTTCTTGACTCAAGAAGTCTATAAAGGCTAATGTCTCGTATTCGAGGCGTGGGAGCGGAGAAGAGTGCAGTTCAGTCCAGCAGTAAGTCTAGTCTTCAAAAGCCGGTTCATGGCACGTCATTTTTCATAACGCAAGCTTTTGGCCAAATGAGCGCACACATAGCTACACACTTTGTAAACCTGCAAGTCGGTGATAATAACGTAACGCGATGCACTGACTGCCTCAGGTGCGGCCTTTTGTCATCAGTGACGGACAAATCTCGTGTCTCAACATTCGCTGTTCCAAAAACGTTGTAACTCCATTTGAGATTGATTTTTGGTGAAATATTATTAATATGATGACACATGCAAGTGTCTGACCATATATAAAGACACAATACCAACTTTTTCTCTATTTCTTGAACAGTAAGGGTTTTGGGTAGACATGGTTTCCGCCCGACAGCGACTTTATAATAGTGTTACAAAGATTTAAAATTGACTCTTCAGTCATTTTTGTTCGATGTCATTAATGAGCAGGAAGCAGTTAGGCGTCTTGCGGTTTCGACACCCAGAATCTCGGTTCATCTCTCTCTCTCTCTCTCTCTACTGTGTCTGCCGTTGTCTCCCTCAGACCCGGCCCTCCCCCAAGCCCCCCCCCTCATCCCAACCTCCCTCTCGGGGCCCATGGTCCTGGGTCGGTCCACCTACCGGGTGGTCCAGAAGCGTCTGGACTGGACCGGGGCTCTGCACTTGTGTGAGTCTCTGAACGGGACTCTGGCCACCGTGGGGGACGCGTACCAGCAGGCCTACCTCACCCTGATGATGAACAGCCTGCGCCACCCCGCCTGGATCGGCCTCTACAACTACGGGGTGAGGGGGGGGGGGGATATTTATCCTTATTTTTATCCATTTCCTTTTATTTGTTTTGTTTTATTTTTAGTTTATTTATCTTAAAAACCTTTCTGCTAAACCTTTTATACTGGCCCACTCTTGTCGTTATTCCTCCTTTTAAGTATTTTTTATCATTTTATGTTATTATATATTTTCTTTTGCCACGGTTTTTAACCTGTGAAGCGCTTCGAGATTTGTCTCCGCAGATGAGAAGCGCTATTAAAACTGAACGTATTAATATCATCATTATTGTACTTTAGGTCGCCACATTTAGTAGTAGTCTGACAAATCAAACTTTGGATTAATCCAATAGGGGCAGACGCCCTTCACCTGGCTAGCTGAGCAGGACGTGGTATATTCCAACTGGCAAGTAGGGGAGCCCAATCAGATGGCCGGATGTGGTCACATGACCAACACTGGCCAATGGGTGAGGAGTCCTTGTGATGACAAAATCGAGGCGGCTATTTGTGAGATTAGCGGTAAGGATAGTGTGTGTGTGTGTGTGTGTGTGTGTACATAACTGCTCATTTCCATACTTGCACAGTGCCTTTGTGCACTGTGTATATCTCGTTGGATGCTTACTGCATTTTGTGATAATATTGTACTGTCAATACAATGACAATAATGGCCTTTGTAGAAATCATACGTCATGTGAAAACGCCCTTAGTCAGTTTTGGTGTGTGTACATTTATATTAAACCCCGGTTCTCGTGTCGCTCCGCCTACCAGCGGAGCCGATGGCGCACCGGTGGAAATACCCGGGCCAGTGCCCCAACTCCCTCTCCCAGTGGGCTTGGGTTCCCTTCAGGAACCACTGCTACGCCTTCAACCTGCAGACGCTGCGGCTGCAGAAAGACGCTCTGTCCTCCTGTAAGAAAGGTAAGACCCGTCGGTAAGACCCTGTCTGTCGCCCCTCTGTTGTTGTTGTTTATTTAATTTATTGGTTTATTTAACAGGGACAAAGGACAAAACATGCCAGTACAGATACCCCAAAACAACCCAAAACAACCCAAAACATGCCAGTACAGATACCCCAAAACAACCCAAAACAACCCAAAACATGCCAGTACAGAAACCCAAAACAACCCAAAAGTACCCAAAACAATGCAAAACTACCCAAAACATGCCAGTACAGATAGCCAAAAACAACCCAAAACTACCCAAAACATGCCAGTACAGAAACCCAAAACAAGCCAAAAGTACCCAAAACAATGCAAAACTACCCAAAACATGCCAGTACAGATACCCAAAACAACCCAAAACATGCCAGTACAGATACCCCAAAACAATCCAAAACAACCCAAAACATGCCAGTACAGAAACCCCAAACAACCCAAAAGTACCCAAAACAATGCAAAACTACCCAAAACATGCCAGTACAGATACCCAAAAACAACCCAAAACTACCAAAAACATGCCAGTACAGAAACCCAAAACAACCCAAAACAAGCCAAAAGTACCCAAAACAATGCAAAACTACCCAAAACATGCCAGTACAGATACCCAAAACAATCCAAAACAACCCAAAACATGCCAGTACAGAAACCCAAAACAACCCAAACAACCCAAAAGTACACAAAACAATGCAAAACTACCCAAAACATGCCAGTACAGATACCCAAAACAACCCAAAAGTACTCAAAACAACCCAAAAGTAATCAAAACAACCCAGAAGCGGGACCAGAGTGGCCCAGGGAGGGGTGCTTAAGAGTGGGTACACATGTTCGGCTGGTGGTAAGGTCCCTGGAGGTCCCTGGAGATAGGTCTTCATAGAAGCAATGGACAAAATTAGAGCTGAACTTAGGGAAGTTCTGCCAGGGCTGGAAACAACCAAAAGCTAACTATGACGGACTATTAAAACTATCTGTACTGGCATGTTTTGGGTAGTTTTAGGTTGTTTTGGGTAGTTTGGGGTTTTGGGGTATCTGTACTGGCATGTTTTGGGTAGTTTTTGGTACTTCTGGGTTGTTTTGGGTAATTTTGGGTTGTTTGTGGTGATTGGTATGACCCTGGAACAGCAGCCATGAGGGAGGCACGGTGGAGTCGCGTGGTTTGCATACAAGGTCGCAAGTTTATTGAACAAAAGGAGTCGAGAGGAAAATCCTTTATGAACAAAAGACCCCACTAACGTTTACAACCTTTAGTTTGTCTTTTTTTTTTTATTGGGAGCAATAAACTCATTTTTAATTCAATTTAAAAAAAAAAGTTGTTATATTTTCTGTCAAATTCTTGATTTATTTCGTAAGTAGACGTGTAATAAGCGGGATAGTGTACAGCGAGCCGGTCATTATTGCGAAATAAACCCATTCAGGGTGATTCAAGTCCTGCATCACCCCGTCTGGGTTTATTTCACAATAATGACCTAATACACTCTCCCTTTCATAGACACTGCTTTCTGTCCTCCTCCACTGCAGGCTCATGTTGAGTTACCGACGGTGTGATAAGAACCACTGCAGCCAATAGGAAGCATGAAGAGGGCTGTTATATGAGTAGCGTGACTCGTTTGACCCACTTTAACCGGGTTTCTGGAACCAGGCATCGATCAGATGTATTGAGCTTGCTTTGAAATGCACTGCAGTCTCCCATTAAAATACAAAGATAATAATCAATGTTTTAAGTTTCAATTATTTTTGTTTGTGTGTGTGCGTGCGTCAATGTGTTTGTCCCACTAAATCTCTCCCTCTCTGTTGTTTTTTCCTTCGGTTCTTCCAGTGGGAGCGGATCTGCTGTCGGTGCTGGACGAGAGTGAGAACGGGTTCGTGTGGGAACACATTCAGGGAAATGCCGAACAGGCCCACGGAGCATGGCTGGGCATCACCCTCAAAGGTAGAGCCAATGCTGCTTCCACGTCGGCGTTACGTACAACTGCCAACTGCTACCCATC
>JAOPHQ010006142.1:0-25000 GCA_030340625.1 Merluccius polli
ATACAACTTAATTGAACTGATGATGACATCTGCGCCTAAAATGAGAATACATAAGACATACCATATTTTTTCTACTTAACTGCTTTCTTAGTAAGTACAACGTAATATCAGTTTTGTACTGCATTTTATTTTACAATCAGGGAAAGATATGATGTTATTTTTGAATCACTGTGATACTGTTTCAACACTGTTTTAATGCCAACATATGTAGCAACTTAAAAGCCGGGATTGGCACTATAAGCTTCTCAACACACTCATACAATCACCACATATGATATAGCTCTACAGGCTTTACTTTATTAATGAAGGACATTTGCAATCAATGTCTGCAAGGTTAATAGGTAAATGGCTATCAGTAGAGTAAGGATTTCACAAGAACGAGTTTCAAGCACAACTAATTGCTAAGTTCACTGATTGACAGGACATACAAATACAGAATGATGCAAATGTGTTGGGTTTTTTTTATTAGAGGGGGGGGGTAGTAGAGGAAGGATGCTAAGCGGGGTCCAGGTGAACTGTGAACAGGTGGGTCTTGAGAGGAAGGATGCTAAGCGGGGTCCAGGTGAACTCTGAACAGGTGGGTCTTGAGTCTCTTGCGGAAACAGGTGGTCTCTGACTCTGCGGTCCTCACGTCAGCAGGGAGGTCGTTACACCATAGTGGCGCCAAGACAGAGAAGAGTTGGGACTTAATGTAAATATTGTAAGATAAATTGTGTTTGATAATTGTGTTTGTACCTTTCTATCACTGCCTTGCTTGGTTTTTATAATTGTATAATAATAATAAAAACTAATTGTGTGATTAGTGGGGTTTTCTTTCGGGGGGGGGGGGGGGCACTCGGAGGGGGTCTCGCCCGGGCATAATTCAATGTAGAACCGCCACTGGATGTGGCTGTCCATATTGCTGCTGTAAGGCCTGCATGGCGGCGGTGTAGGGCTGCGCATAGAGCTGGGTCGCTGTTCCCAGTTGATCCACAGCTTAATGACGAGTGAAACCACAGAATAGTTTGTAAGGTCGCATTCTAACATTCAAAAACACATTGAAAAATATTTGTTTGGATGACTTGCCTTCATCACTTAAATTTAGCACGTAGAAATACCTGAAAATCCAGGTGATTTCCACAGGTGAATGTCAATCCCTGGCTGGGAAAAAACCTGACGGGAAACCTGACAGGAAGCTAGATGTGTTGAAAAAATCAAGTTGTGCAAGTTTGGCATGGTTACAGCCTACAGTAACCTGTGTTACAGAGCGAATAAATGATTGTATATTCCAACAACCTGTATGGTGCTTGTGGAACTAAATGCAAGGTTGTTACAATATAAATAGGCCTACTAATAAATAGATCTAGAGGGTGGGGGCAGTGGGGAACCTTCAGGGCCTTCTACGCCTTCAGAGAAGGCCTAAAAATATAATAATAATAATAATAATAATAATACATTTAATAATTATAATAATAATACTAATAATAAAGTATAAAAAATATTTATTTTTGTATTTCTCTCGTTTAATTTAATACAATACATTTAATACATTTTCTCTCATCTATGTTCTAAAGTTAAGCTTACTGTCAAGTTCATGTCCTGAAAACATGTTATCCAATCAGAATCATCTTCACGGAAGGCCAAGCTATGTGTTTTGGTGTGGAGAGTGATGGCCAAATTGACCAATCACGGTTTGATTTCAAGTGGGTTGGAAAAAAACAAAAGATCGTAGGCCTTCATGAAGTCGGAACATCGGACTGGTGAGAGCGGTTGAGAGAGTTAAATGGCGGAAAACGAGAGTGACATTGTGGCTAGCTTGATAGCATCGCCTTTTTCAAGGCGGCCTTTCACATTAAAACTTCAAATAATAAAAACAGAAGACCAATTCCAGGACTGGAATTAAAAGAAAAGGTTAAAAAAGTGGAAAGGCATTTTAAGACTGAAATGATCAGCGATATCCATGGATGCCGGGCTGTAAGAAAACAAACAGGCTGTACTGCTGGAGTTGTCATCCACCTGGCCAGTGGTGGGTTGGTCAGCCTTACAAATCTGACAGTCGGAGAATGTTATTGACGTTCCCCAAAGCCAGCACTGGGGAAATGTGGGGTATTTTTTAAATGCCAGTCAAAAGCTTTGCAGAAGCATTTTGGACAAGTAGGCAGCAGCAGGTCATTTGACACCACCAGAGTCCAGAAGGGACATTTGAGTACTATGTAGTGTAGCCCTGAAAACGGACTGGAATTCATCAAGGACATTATTTTGATGTACAAAGGACAACAACTGGAAAAATAACAACCTTTTCAAGGACTTTAGATAAAGATGCCAGTTTAGAAATAGATTGGAAATTGTTAGGAACTGTAGGGTCGAAGTTAGGCTTTTTAAGAAATGGCTGGACTACTAACTACTACTGCATGCATCAAGCCATTGTCAGAGAGCTGTTGACATAGTGCATTGACATAGTGACACTGTTGACATAGTGCATTGTTGACATAGTACATTGTTGTAATCATATAACTAGAGCATAACTATGGTTCATACCCTGAGATAACGGGAAGTCGACAGTAACTTATTTTGCTGATATTGTCATGTCCGCCACTGCTCCCTCTTCTGCCTCCTAGCGGCAGCCAGGATTTTCCCTGTCTGTCTATGTTCTATGTTCTGTGTTGTATGTTGTGGGTGTCTCCAGGCTCCTGCTCCTCTCTGGTCTTGGCATCCACCTCACTCGCCTCTGGCTTCACACACCTGCAGCGCATCAGCTGATTAGCACCAAGCAGTATATCTACTCCGGTTTTCAAGTCACTGATCACCAGATCATTGCTAAGCATTCCCTGCTCCTCACATATCCACGCTCCAGCCCTGCCTGCCTGCCTGCCGATCTGCTGTCCCTCTCTGTGTCTGTCCTGTCAGCCTGGAGGCCCTGCATCCTTCCCTGCCATTCCCTGCTCCTCACATTAAACCCTGTTCTTGCACTCCCAGCTCCTGCCTCCTTTGTCTGCATTTGTGTCCACCTGCCCCATCTGATCGTAACAGAATGATCTGGCCAAACAGGGACCCAGCCGATGAAGTAGTGGAGAGGCTCCTGAGCATCCGGGACTTCATGCTCAGGGCCACCAGAGCCACCAACCTGAGATCTCAAAGAGCGAACCTGGAGCTAGCCCTCATACAGGTTGACTGTTGCCCGACCCCAGCAACCGAGTCCCTAGCCGCCGAGCTAGCTTGGGTGGCGGAGCAGCTGACCTCAGCGAGTTAGCCCCCAGGTTAGCTCCCGATGTAGCGCCCCTACCTGCCCCATGCCGGCTAGTCTGCTACCATTCAGTCCTGACCCTGCCTTCCCTGATTTCCTGGAGCCCTCGGTGGATCCACTGTGGGACCACCCTGATGTCAAGCGGTCGTCATTCGAAGGGACTCGCCTTGTCTTTTTCGTGGGAAACCGCAGGAACATCCAGGAGGAGGTGCGGTCCCCAGCCTCTGGTCCCGGCCCCTCGGCGGCCTCCTGCCCCAGCGCCGCCGCAGCCTCTTGTCCTGGCTCTCCTGTGCCGCCCCCCCGTCGGCCTCCCCGTCGGCCTTTTGTCCTGGGGGCCCAACCTCCTTCTGCTTCTGAGTTCCAGGTTCCAAGTTCCAGGTTCCAAGTCCCGAGTTCCAGTCTGCTGGTCCTGGGTTTCAGCCCCCTGCTCCCGAGCTCCAGGCTCCAAGCCCGGAGCACCTTACGCCTGTCCCCGAGCTCCTGGGTCCTGTTCCCGGTGGCCAGCCTCCTTCTGCTTCCAAGTCCTGTTTTCCAAGTCCCGAGTTCCAGGTTCCAAGTCCCAAGTTCCAGTCTGCTTGTCCCGGGTTTCAGCCCCCTGCTCCCGAGCGCCTTACGCCAGTCCCCGAGCTCCAGGGTCCTGTTCCAGGGGGCCATCCTCCCGTTTCCGAGTCCCAGTGTCCTGCTCCTGTGCTGCAGGAGCCCGCGGAGACAGAGCAGCAGCAGTCTCCTGTGGCTGCACCCCAGCAGCATCCAGGTCGTACTCCTGTGCGGCCCCGCACGTCTGCCCGTCCCCCCGCATGACTTCCTGAGTGGTCTTGTTCTCGTGACCTTCCTCCCGAGCGGTCTCGCCGACGACCCCAACCCCCAGATCATCCTCCGGAGCAGCTCCACCGGTCTGGTCGGCCTCCTGCCCGACCTCCGAAGCGACACCTCCGAGGCGGCGCAGCCGCCCTTCGACCCTACCTCCTGGGCGCCCTCCGGACCTGCTCCGCCCCTTGGCCCGGTGGACTTTTCAACGTCCAGGACAGCCCCCAGGCCGTCCGCCTGAGAGTCCCTGCTTGCTATCTGCCCTGCCCCCAGGCCGGCTGCCTAAAGTCTTTGGCTTCACCCCAGGCCAGTCCCCAGGCCGGCCGTCGGAAGTCTTTGGCTTCACCCCAGGCCAGTCCCCAGGCCGGCCATCTGAAGTCTTTGGCTTCACCCCAGGCCGGTCCCCAGGCCGGCCGTCTGAAGTCTTTGGCTTCACCCCGGGCCAGTTCCCAGGCTGTTTGCCTTAAGTCTCCTGTCTCGCCCCTGGCCTGTCCCTAGGCCACCCCCCGGTGATCCCTGGCTCTCATATTCCCCCCCTCCCGCCACCCACCCAGCTCTGTGTTCCTGGTGGGCTGTCTGGGATCCGGCCGTAGAGGGGGGGGTACTGTCATGTCCGCCACTGCTCCCTCTGCTGCCTCCTATCGGCAGCCAGGATTTTCCCTGTCTGTCTGTGTCCTATGTTCTGTGTTGTATGTTGTGGGCGTGTCTCCATGCTCCTCTCTGGGGGGTATTGCACAAAACTAGGATAAGGGATTAAGCCGGGATATGTTTACGGATTTAGGTTATCCTGGCTAAATTTAGCCTCAAGTCGGTTGCATGAAAGCAGCTCACACTTATCCCGGTTAACATGCTTATGTCATATTTATAAAATGTATTTTAATCACACAATCGAACCTTTGCAACGTGTGAAACAGGCCCATTGGCTACCATGCATAATAAGCTGTTTTAAATTTCTAATTTCAAATCGCGCAGACGTCACCGAGCCCGACCCGAACCCGAGCATAATTTCTAAATATCTGTCCGAACCCGACCCGGCCTGTCGGGTACCGTCGGGTACCGTCGGGTCCCGTCGGGTCCCGTCGGGTCCCGTCGGGCTTGGGTCGGGTATCCAATCAGGAGCTGTTCAGCGGCCGTGACGTATGAAACGCGACTTTTATCCATGTTCCGATCGGTGATTCTGTGAGCGATCGCGAGGTCTATTCAAGTACGCCGCTTATCCCAGCTATCGTCATCCGACTGGATTTAGCCGCGCCTATTTATCCTGGCTTGGCAATCGTGCAACCGAATAAGCCAGGGAAAATAGTTCAAGAATAGTTCAAGCCGCGCTTTCTCAATTAGCCTGGATTTCTTTATCCTAGTTTTGTGCAATACCCCCCTAGCCTAGTCCTAACTAGACCTTCGTACTCATTTCATTCATACTCATGGTCTAGAACTGCTATAGAGACAAACGATTTCTCACTTGAAGGCGGGTGCTGTTGAAGTTTAAAACCTATTGGCTCTGCCCAGTGCCACTCTGGATCTGCCTTAACCAATCGCTAATGTTTGGTCGTGACGTATTTCATGCGCCAGAAACCACGTTGCGCGCAGTATACAAACGGTAGATGCAGTGAGCATTAGCATTAGCCTGGTTCCGCCGGCCTCCGTACTTCCGCTCAATAACTGAAATTCGCGCACAACCTCTACGTCACTGTTCTCAGGCCGCGCCTCCTGTTCGCTGATTGGAAGGCACATTTGAGGGAAAAGAAATCGTTCTAACATACAGCACTCCCAGACCTAGTACTGAAGTGAAATGAAAATTGAGCGGAAGTACGGAGGCGGGCGGAACCAGGCTAATACCCCCCTGGTCTTGGCATCCACCTCACTCTCCTCTGGCTTCACACACCTGCAGTGCATCAGCTGATTAGCACCAAGCATTATATCTACTCCGGTTTTCAATCTATCTTGCCCCCAGGACCCGCCCATGACCCTGCACGCTCTGAAATGTCTATTTTAGTAATGTAGGACCAAATCCCACATGTTTGATCTGCAACAAGGTTATCGCAGTAACAAAAGAACCCAATCTGAGAAGCGCTGCATCACGTATCATTAACTTCAACTGAACATATCAGGTGGATTTAGCCTCCCTCTGTGTTACATGGACTTAATTCTGAGGGGGTTTTTATTTGCATGTTGGTTAGTTTTGGTTAACTACTTGGTTAGGTTTAGGCAACACAACTACTTCAGTTTAGGCAACACAATTACTTGGTTAGGTTTAGGCAACACAACTACTTGGTTAGGTTTAGGCAACACAACTACTTGTTTAGGTTTAGGTAACACAACTACTTAGTTAGGTTTAGGCACTAAAACTAGCTGGTTAGGTTTAGACAACACAACTACTTGGTTAGGTTTAGACAACACAACTACTTGTTTAGGTTTTGGCAACACAACTACTTGGTTTCGGCAACACAACTTCCTGGTTAGGTTTCGGCAACACAACTTCCTGATTAGGTTAAGGCAACACGACTACCTGGTTAGGTTTAGGCAACACAACTACTTGGTTAGGTTTAGGGTTAGTTAACACAACTACTTGGTTAGGTTTAGGGTTAGTTAACACAACTACTTGGTTAGGGTTAGGGCTAGGAGGCAAACTTGTGTGTGGTCAAAATGTTTTTTTCAAATGCGGAGGCAAAACCCCCCCCCGCATTATTTTTGGCTTGTGCTGCTCCAGAGGGAGTCAAGTCGCGTCATTACGAAACCGAAAGTAATGCCGGTCGTCCGCAGCTCACACAGAGTCTGGACGACCAGCAGACGGTAACTCATTACACTGATACTCACAATTTCACTGGTTTGTTTGTTGTTGCTGTTGTTTGCTTGTTGTTGAGCTTCAGTAGACTGGACGACATGTTTCAGATGTACAAGTATTTTATTCGCCTACTCTGACAATGAGAAATGAAGACCAATATCAATATTATTGACACGCGTCCATTGATCGCGCTCCATCACGAGACGCGCACGTCCACGCGCCGCAATTGTATCCTTTCTTTGTTGCCCATTGTTGTTGTTTCGTAGCAAAAACATTACATTGACGTGTGTGTCTTGTTGACCAAACAATGGTAGGAAAAGGCTGAGAGCTGTGAGAAGAGCACTCCAGGGCATCATGGCTTCCTGTGGGAAATACATGCTGACCATCTCCCTTATCTGCCTCATCATTGCTGAATGTGACTCCAGTACGTTGGTATTTGTGAATAACTGATTATATGTGTGTATATTTTCATGTTTATAATACCCTATTCTAATTTGACCATTTATCTTGGCAGGTTTTGTAAAACTGAAGTGTAACTCCCACAACCACGGACGGTTCGGCCATCAGTCATTATTGGAGTGCATTGTGACTCCTTCAAAAGAGGCAGAAGATGCAAAGATCCTAAGGGTCATTTGGATGAAAGAAGGAGCAGAGTCTGCTTTAATAGACACAACAAAGCTACCATTTGAACCACGCTTTACATTGGCTGAGCCAGAATGGAAGAAGCACAACAGGAATATCTCGATGCTTGTGATGAACACCAAGATTGCAGACATTGGAAACTACCGGTGCACAGTGGAATCCGATAGCGGTGATGATACCGTCTTAATCAGCCTCAGCGTCTCAGGTGGGTCTGGCCTATCGCTGGGAAAAAAATGATGTGCTTTTGCTCTGAAGCTTGAAGGCCAAAACAAAATCAGAGTATGTATACAATGTGAACATCAAACAAAGTTTCCTTTCAGCTTTTTATAGTCGCTCCATAGAAAACAGAAGGTGAGAAGAGGGAAATTGAAAACAGCTTGAGGATCAGTGTAGTTTCTGTTTGAGTAGAAATCCCCTTTTATAAATGTGCATTTCCTTTTGCTTTCGAGATAGCTCACCTTTTGCTTTCATTTATTTTCAGCCATGAATAAACACAGCAAACATACTAGCCAAACAGCACTTATCATTGTCTTACACAATGTACTAAATGATGTAAATGTACCAATAAGTAAATGCAATTAATTCACCCCCAGGTTATGTTTTCTCTTTGCAGACCCATATGGCCCTCCAACCATTAGCTTTGAAGAAAAAAAAATGATACTCACCTGCAAAGCTAGTGGTGGTTTTCCAGAAGGGAGAATCCATTGGTTTGATGAACACAAAAGCAATTGGACACGCAGCGCTAAACAGGATGCTATCAAGACAGAAGATGGACGTTTCAACCTCACCAGCAGGATGGAATTGTTGGCAGGCTCTTTAATGTCCAAGTACACATGTGCAGTCTATAATAGCAGTGGCGGCAGGGAAGGAGAGGACCACTATGAACTTCTACCCTCAGTGTCGACGCATGAAGGTAACCGTCATGTTGCTGGAAGTGGGGCCAACAACAGCAAACACAAACTGATCTGATTATCTCTACCCCAATACCATTTGTAGGACAGCTACTGTAGATTTATGGATGGATTACTTTGAATTTCCCATTACACTCATGGGTGTGTTTCACTTATTAGCTCATGTTTGAAATGAATGCAACTGTTTAAACCTACACTAAACTGCAGCCATGGGTGGTTGGGTTTTATTTTTGAGATGCTATTCATTTAAAATCATCATGTATCATCTTATGTGTCTTATATACACATTGGTGATGCATTATCAACAAAAGAAGATGCCACACACACAAAAAAGATAATCTTTTTGTCTTTTTTTTTTCAGGATCACTGCAAACATCTGATTTGGCGAAGAAAATCGTCATCCCTGTGGTCTTCATTGGAGCAGTGATCATTGGACTGCTGCTAGTCAATCTTGTAAAACAACGTCAAAGTAAATACTCTTCTTTTTTTCTGGAAGCGCATAATGGGCCCTACGATTACAAACAGTGTTCTGCACAACAACAATGTCCACCAGCTGTGGCTTGACACGCTCTATTCCCTCTTCAGCTTCAGTTATACTTCCCTCATGGCCGGTCCCACGGAAATGAGCTGATGCGGAATTGTCTGTGGAGACGTTTGTAACGTTGATGCGCTGTGCGTTTTCTCCACACGATTATCCAAAACTACAGTACAGGGGACAAGCTATCTAACCGCACCTCCGCGAAAGGTTGCCGCGTTGGACCCCCGAGCCGGGGCGCGTCTTTACATGTGATGTCGTTTTCAGACCCTCGCGCCTTCCCAGACACGTCCAGAAGAAAATGACTTACTCTGCATTACTTGCTCTTTTTGCCTCTCTCTGTTAAGGTCAGAGCTGAGGAATCCACACACTGTCAGGAAACAGATGTCAAAATATGAGGTTTTAATGGACAAATGGAGGAAAGGAATGGCAAGGCAGACAGGGCTGGAAGGTGAGCTGGCAGGGAGACAGGCAGACGGGGAGCAGGAAGTGGCACTGAAGAACATAGAGAATGCGGTTAGGCAGACTAGGGTACTGGAAAACTTGAATAAAAGTGACTAAACGGTGAAGCAATAGACCAGCTGCGTACATGTAGAGTAGCAGAGTGGTGAGCTGCTTCTGGGCCATAAGCAACACGCTCGTGGTCGTGGCTCTTGCAACTAGAGTCGTGTAACTTGATCTGCGCCACTTATGTGCCCACGTGGCATTGGGGGTGAGAATAGCGTCCCATGGTATGGTTCCTGAAATAAATGTGTGGGCTGAAATGGGGAACCAGGAACACAGTTTGTATTGGTCAGCGTTCATCCTGGCTCAGAATGGGCCTTTGGGTGGTGACTACACACAACACAAAGCATGATCGGTCCCATGTAGAGTAAAGGCAATGAGTCTGTGTTAACATATTTGACAGAAATCTGTGCATTTTCCTCTGCGCATACTTGTTATTTCTGACCATTTGATAAACAAAAATGTCTATTATGTAAGTTAATAAGTAAATGAAACCCCATTAACAAAAGGAGATTTTCATGCTAGACGCCTTCTTCTTCTTCTTCTTCTTCTTCTTCTTCTTCTTCTTTCTTCCTTCTTCCTTCTTCCTTCTTCTTCTTACTGAGTAAATACTCCGTTTGGGTTAGGCAAGGGGGGGCAGGTGTCAAAGGAGTAATATCAAGTGACGACGTAAGTACAGTAGGCCAAAGAACGTGGTTTGTTCGGAGGAGGACGTTCAGGATTCTGGTTCTGAACACTTCCAACTGAACTCTGCCATCACGCTGTTTGCAACGCTGTGTGCGATGTCAGCTAATCTAAACGCACGGAGGGTCAAAGGTAACACAGGGAGGGACTAACATGAACTGAGTGAGTGAAAATATGCTTACAGTATCTTTCCTTGTTCACAGGATCCCATCGAGCACACTTGGCAATCACGGGAGATTATTGTGAAGGTGTGTTCATTTGGTTTTATCAATATATGTTTCATTTCATTCAATGCATACAATGTCTAAGAAAGACTAAAGACCGAATTACAAACAAACCAAATTAGCTTTTTACCTTGCAGAGAATATTAAATCAATGTGGTCAACTTTCAGCAGTGGACCAAATACGCTTAGGCTGGCTTTACACTGTGCATTAAGCGATAGCTCTCTTCCTATTCCTTCCTATTCTCCAGGACAGCCATTGTGACTCAAAGTAGCCAGCCAGTGCCAGAAGAAAAAGCGATATAACATGTCCAACTTTATATTGTCCAGCGAGAAAATGATATGACATAAGGTACAAAGATGCAAATATTGTTACACTGACACTACCCCCTTGATGTAATCTAGCAAGAAAAAAATACGACAGCACATTTTAATGAAATAAACTATTTAAATTGTGTTGCATGAGATTTTGGAATTGCTTTGTGTAACAACGTTACACAAAGCAAAATGTCAAGTTGCATGGAAATTATGTTTCATGCAAGTGACGTTTCATGCAAATTGAAACCTGTAATTAACTGTTTCACAGTGAAAGTTTCGCTGTGTAAAGCCAGCAAATAAATAGGTCATTGTGATTTAGCCTGAATGTAGTCTAACCAGTATCAACTGCCATTTCACAGAAAGTGAATTGCATCACTGCCAGTAGTTGCCTACTGCTTACTCAACAATGTGAATAGCCACCCTAGTTATTCCTAACAGTATTGTTGAAGATATGCTCAGACATCTTTGACTATGTTCAGTTGAACTTAATTTCAACTGAACAGTCTTGGCAAATTACTTTCTCCAGGAAGCACGAAAGTATACAAGCATGAAAGTGAATGAGACAAGTGTTTTGCATCATCTGATCCTAATGATAGGATAGAGAGAGAGAGAGAGAGAGAGAGAGAGTGTGTTAGAGTTAGAGTTAGGAGTTGTGTGGTATATCGATATGAACTTGGAACTACTCTTTATTATATTTGTGTGTTGGTAATTGTCCACTTCACTGTGTACCAATTCTTCATGTTTAGACTGAATGTGCGAGGGCAGAGCTTATCTGTTATCCTTCATCCTTCCTGTTGGGTTTTTCCAGCCCAAGGAAAAATGTCGCTTCCTCCACAGTATAACCTGTATTAACTTGTCTCTTGTGTAGGCCTTGTACCTGCTTTAGCTAGTCAGTGTGCAGACTTCGTGAACTGACACACACTTTGTTGTTCTGTCAGGGAAACGTAGTGGGACCCAGATATCTGTAAAACTTTGCACATTCTACTGGTGTTAAGAATAAAACTGATTATTGAGTAAACTAAAACTTCTTCTGTCGCTTCATTAAAGAACACGCGTGAGTAAGAGTTTCAAGAGAAACTGCTTTTCACAACATTAGTCATATAAAGTGAATATCAGGATGGTCTCACAAGACAAACAAGACATAACATACTTACTAATACAACTGGTATTTCTGATTTACTTTATTCTTGATGAATTTTTCCACATAATGCATGCTTAAATATTTTATGAACCTGTTTGCATGTCTGATGTGTGTGAAATATTGCGAAAACGTCTAAGAACATAATACCCTGGTACAAATGTGTGTGTCATTTTTTATACTCCTATATGCCCTACAACGTTAAGTTGGTATGCCTTGAACTTCTGGTTGGCATCGCCGTGTGTCTTAGCACCAAAAAGGCTGTGAACCACTGCTGTATATAGAGGAGGAATTCATTAATTATATTTGAAATTAGTTTCTGTTTGGTTCATTTGTGTTGTGTTGTGTGTGTGTGTGTGTGTGTGTGTGTAACCGTGTCACCGACCACATGAATACCTAAGTAAAAATATGATATGATATTCTATTTTGTATCTGTATTGTCATTCACTTGTGAAAACAGTCTGCCTATATTTGTTACATTTCATCTGAAAGCTGTTGTTTACTATTCTATTTATAATGTCATAATAAGTAATAATACGCCTATATCGTCCAATAGGTGGCAGTATTGAACAGATTATAACATGGTTTTTCTGGTACATGGTTTTAAAATGACCATATATCTGTAAGAAAATGTATCTGTTTAGTTAATGAATATCTTATTAATGATCATTTTAATCACTCTGATAAAGTATGACTGGCAAACAATAAGTGAACTTTATGTTCAAATATGTTTTGAGGGCTCCTATCAGTCAAGGGCCCTTTGAATCGTCCAATAGTTCATTTATAGTTGTAGCATTCAGTCGTTCATACGGTGAAGGAAGAGGAGCTAGACATGATGTGGCAATCCAAGACATGTGGGACTGTAGACGAAATCCTCGCTTCTCATTTGAAAAGTGTGATTTAGTCTTAGCTTCTAAACAAAATCTTGCAACTTCAACGTAGTCTGCACAGTAGTTGGCGCGGCATATGCATGTTGAATAGGCCTGTAGTATATAGTAATAGTCCCTCAGTTTCCCAGATAGGCCTATTGATGTGACCCCCTGACCCGACAGTCAATTAAAGATGTAACGGCTCCCTCTCCTGGCTGGTTCAGTATAGCTGCCATGCAAGGCCGACTGCACTGGACTGTGTGCTTCTGTGGTGAGATTGTACTTGGAGACGCTAGAGAGCACTTCAACACTGTTTTTTTTTTTTGTGTTATTGTTTAGACACTAAAATTAAAAAAATAACACGCAGTTAGTGAAACGTGACACACCTCAGGAGCAAAAATCTCAGCCCTGATCTGCACAACTATATAAGCGCATTCTCAGCCTCACACTTTTTTTGTGCAAAACACTACACACACTTCTCGACATTGGACACCGACATCTAACATAATGTCGCCTCGTGCCATTTTAAAATACCACACCCGGGAACCGACTGATCCAACACGGCCGTCAGGTGTACAGACACCGAGGTGCTTAACGGTACACTCACCAATCAGGCGTAAGCACTATAAAAAAGGCAACAGGTGAGCGTACCTGTCTTCAACAAAAAATGGAAGGCAACGTTGCCAGGAGAGGGAGAGGGAGAGGAAGGAAGAGGGGGGAGAGGGAGAGGAAGAGGAAGGATGAGAGGGAGAGGGAGAGGAAGGATGAGGGGGAGAGGAAGAGGAAGGACGAGGGGGAGAGGGAGAGGGAGAGGAAGAGGAAGGATGAGGGGGAGAGGGAGAGGGAGAGAGGGAGATTGAGAGGGAGAGGAAGAGGGAGAAGGAGGGACAGGGGGGAGAGGGAGAGGAAGATGGAGAGGAAGAGAGGGAGGATGAGGGTGAGGGAGAGAAAGAGGGAGAGGAAGAGGGAGATGGAGAGAGAGAGGGAGAGAGGGAGGAATAGGGGGAGAGTGAGAGGAAGAGAGGGAGGATGAGGGCGAGGGAGAGAAAGAGGGAGAGGAAGAGGGAGAGGGAGAGGAAGATGGAGAGAGAGCGAGGGAGAGAGGGAGGAATAGGGGGAGAGGGAGAGGAAGAGAGGGAGGATGAGGGCGAGGGAGAGAGGAGGGAGAGGGAGAGGGAGAGGAAGAGGGAGAGGAAGATGGAGATGGAGAGTGAGAGTGTGGAGGGTGTGTGTGGAGTGTGTGTTGTTGATGGCTGGTTTACAGCCTCACCTGGCCTGAGTCACACTGATTGGACTCTGGCTGGGTGGGGCTGCACACCTGTGGTGCATGAGCAATCATGGCACCCAGGATAAACCAGCCATCAACACACACACTCGAGGAGGAGCCACAGTCATGACTGGATGTACTATCAGTTCGGCGAATACCACCAGCCTTAAACTCCAATAAACATCTTGGACTTAGGTGGCGTGTGGCCGGACAAACCCTGCCACAGAGAGGAAGAGGGAGGTTGAGAGGGAGAGGGAGGAAGAGGGGGGAGAGGAAGAGGGAGAGGAAGAGAGGGAGGATGAGGGAGAGGGAGAGAAAGAGGGAGAGGAAGAGAGGGAGGATAAGGGAGAGAAAGAGGGAGAGGGAGAGAGGGAGGATGAGGGAGAGAAAGAGGGAGAGGAAGAGGGAGAGGGAGAGGAAGAGTGAGAGGCAGAGGGAGAGGGAGAGAGGGAGGATGAGGAAAACGGAGAGGAAGATGGAGAGGGAGATGGGGAGGGAGAGGAAGAGGGAGAGAGAGAGAGAGGGAGAGGGAGAGGGAGGATGAGGGGGAGCCCGCCGACTTCTTGTACGCTGTCCGGCGAAATTTGACATGTGTGTTTTGATTTGGTCTACAAACGATGGCGGCTCCGGGAGGACATCATATCCTCACAGGGACAAGAGAGCGCCATCGTCAACACGGCTTCGGCCAATAATGTGATACGCCTCGAGAGAAATTCAAGCAAAGCTCCTCAGTGACCACACGTTTCAGTAATGTCCATCAGGTCTCTCTATCAACACGGAGGCCAATCCTTCAATACAAAAAAACACCACATAGATGACATAACTCTACCACGTGCCATTTGAAAAGAAACGCTGAGAGTAAAACAACATATAAGGCATAAACATGTGGAGGTAAGTAATGTAGATTGTATATTGTGAGTATTGTACATTGTGTACATTGAACCACACAACGTTGTCTTCTTTCAGAGTATTTTGCCAATGCATGCCGATGCCATCCCGCATGAAACATCACGGGACACACACACACACACGCGCACGCGCACACGCACACACACACACACACACACACACACACACACACACACAGAGGTTTAGGAGACTTAAAGACCAAAAAATGGATGCAGAGCAGCACAAATAAACAGGCTGTGCGCAGTTTTTCTCTGAAACGTAGGATAGATTGTTGTTTTTTTAAGTAGGTCTGTCTAGGTAAAACACAAACAACAAACAAAGTGTGTGTTTTGCTGTGTTTCATGTTTTATTACATTTACATTTAGGGCATTTAGGGCATTATTAGTTAAAGGCGCACGACAATATACGATAATACCATATCATTTATAAATAATATTTAGCCCTACATATTAGGATGGATATAATAGCCTAATCCCACTCTCCACATCCTCGTCTCTTAAAAAATGAATAAATAAATAATGACGACCTCTGATGACGTCATACTAGGAAAATGCCACTATAGGATTGGCGCGTAAAAATGCCCATCAGTCCGCTGGTGCCGCTGCTGCGCTGCGCGTCTTTAAGTCCGCTGTGCCA
This sequence comes from Merluccius polli, assembly GCA_030340625.1. Taxonomy (NCBI): domain Eukaryota; kingdom Metazoa; phylum Chordata; class Actinopteri; order Gadiformes; family Merlucciidae; genus Merluccius; species Merluccius polli. The sequence continues at coordinate 15,447 of JAOPHQ010006142.1, forward strand.
AGTGGCGTCTGTTAGACACACACAGGACACACACACACCCACACAGGACACACAGGACACATCAGCGGTTATCCTACGCGCAAGAGCACGGAGGTGTCAACGGCAAAAGCCACTTTTCTTCCCAGGACACCGTCCATCCACTGTCTGCAGCCATGAAGAAAACTGCAAATTCAGGTAGGTCAACGTTATTCTGAATAGGCCTGCAATTCTACACTTTTTTTGTATTTTGTACCTTCATCGTCTGTGGCGATAGCTTGTCACACACACACACACACACACATGTTTTGCGTCCAGGTTGTGCGTTATTCTCGGGTTTTCTCACCGCGCGTCGTGCGCCTCTTTTACGCGTATGCGCCCCATCTGTGATGCTGTGCCACTCTGCTTTTATGATGCAGGCCTGAATGAAGGCAGGAAAAGCAGGCTCAGAGGAAGGATATATGGTTGTGACACTTGATTAAAACACACGTTTGAGAAAAATATGCACAAGTTTGTGTGTCCTTCGAATGATGTCTATTTTTTTTAAGGTGGACACACAGGTATTTATCGTCACACTTTAGATTAGGGACCACATATTCACCATTAACTAGTTGCTAAGATCGTAATTTATGTACAACAACTTCCTTACTTACTATCAATAAGCAGTAATTAGGAGGTTATTGAGGGGAAACTCTGATATTAAAGTTAATGACCTAGTAGTTGTAGAATATGGTCATGCAGAATAATGCATTAATAAGTGCTTTATAATGACCAATAAAGATTAAAGAGCCAATATGCATGAATAATAAGCAACTAGTTAATGGTGATTATGTGGTCCCTAATCTAAAGCGTTATTAGTATACAGGCCTAGGTATATAGATTCTCACTTTTCATCGAGTTACACATGGTTAACTGGTTAACTGATAACTATTTTGTTTAAATGTGAATTATGTTCAATATCAAACATTTTCTAAAAGCAACGTGTGTCTCTCAGTAAAGGCCATTAACCAACAGTGAGATGGAACCAGTTTTTGACCTTTTGGGGACTAGAAAGGTCGTGTTTAAAAGGGCAGACCTGTTTGGGATTTCAAGCCCTATCAGTGTTAGTCTCTGTCGCCGGGTGCTATCATCCAGACACCTGCACAGGCAAGATAATGATAACTTATCCACACACACACACACTCACACACTCTCACACACACTCTGTATGATGCTGAAATACTGTCCCAATATTATGATTATGTTGTATGAAGTAACTTTTATTATTAATGACACGTGTCACTCAATGGATTACAAAAAAAAAGTATCCAAACATACTTTTCTCCTAACCCTAACACACTTCTCTAAGAGACATGCATCTGTGTGATGTAAACAAGCAGGAGGACATATAAGGAGGGCATACATAACTTTAAGAAACACATTAAGTAATTGAATGTTTCTTGCCACCAAAATGCCAAAGAATGAACAATTTCAATACAATGGCTATACATCCTGCTAGTCCAAATGTTGTTTTGGTCCTCTACAGGTTCAGCATTTTGACCTTAAGGTGGCAAAATATGTGCCAGTGGGCAGCACTCGACGGTTGAAAGCAACAATTATGGATTCCTTTCTTTGTGTGGCTCAAAATATTATATTTGATTACGCAACAAATACTATGAACTATTAAGCAACATACTCATTTCTTGGACCTCACCGCTTGAACCTGGTATGTGATACTACAGGTCATACTATGAACCTGCTAGAGAATATCTTGTTTTGTATCCTTTGTAGAAGAATGTACTAATTTCTGTAACACTTAATATGGTTTCACCTTCGCTCTGTTGTCATCCCCCTCCCTGCCAGACCGCTGTCTCTAACCCCCCACTGTTCCTGAGGGATTGATCAAGAAGCAATTGAGGTGTTGGGAGCATTAAATAGCTTTTCTTTCATGTGATCAAACCACAGCTCCTCCACACCTTTTTACAGGGAATTTGTGTGCAATGAGCGGCGCATGTTCAGGAACGATCTTTCAGATTCAGGATCGGTTCAGCGTTACTCAGGTTAGTGAGCCTGGAGTCTAAGACTGGGCAATCGATCATGAAATAAAGGGCTGTAGACTCGCCACATAATAAAACACGAGCACATAAAATAATGGGGGATAATCAGAAATGGAGGTTTTGTTTTCCGATACTCGATATACCGAATTACTATATCCTTTAATGTAATGACCCTCAGAGGCAGTGCTTCAAAGGGCCTATCCTACTTGAGACAAAGTCAGACAGACAACCTTATGGGTAATGGAGTATTTGACACTGACGTGTGCGGAGGGGGGGGGGGGGGGGGGGCAGGGTCACGTGTATAATTCACGTGTGTGTGTGTGATGAACTGAGCACGCTCCGGTCGTCCACTACAAAAGAGCAGTGCAGTTACATGGATGAGCTCACCTCTATGTCTGTGCACTTTAACATACACTCACATGCACTCTCTATGATGTGTGTGTGTGTGTGTGTGTGTACACCTCCCGCTTTGGGGAGATGCTCATGCATTGGAAAGTACGCCGACGTAAATGTTACTGCCGATGTGTAGTCGTATTTAAGGAATATATGAGTAAAGTAACTTTATTGAGGGGTGTGCTGGTTGAAATTAAAATGTTAAAATGTCTAAAATGTCCACAGTTAGAAATAAAGAATGAAATGACACACGGTCACGCAACTAATATCTCAACTCCAAAAGCACTTATACAAAACCTGTTTAAATCTGCTTAAATCTACTATGTTTCTATCCTTGTTGTCATTTGTTTGTTTCAAGAATTGAGTAAAGCGCGTATTTCCCTCTCTGCATGTATGTTTAGAACCTTTTATGAATATTTAATGAATATTCTTTTGTGTATTACTCCTTCGAGTGGAGACGAGTTGTCTTGTTGGCGTGTGTTCATTATCAACCTCGCGGCGATGTTCTGTAGATTGAAGCCAGTTAGGCATGAGCCGTATTTCTCAGCTCATATTCAGCCCCAATGGACTGCATGTTCTGCTGTTGTGTGTGAGTGTGTGTGTGTGTTTATATATGTGTGTGTGTGTGTATGTGTATATATGTGTGTGTGTGTATATATGTGTGTGTGTGTGTGTGTGTATGTGTTTTGTAGTTGGGACCCTGGAAGAACACACAGAGGAGAAAGCACTTCTTTCTCCCCCCCCTCAATCTCCCCCCCCCCCCCCCCCCCCCTCGCTCTGTCCTTTTTACTCGTTTACTCGTCTTCCTACGCATGAGCGATCAGAGTGTTTTGGCCTCCTGGTGTTGAGGTCATCTCTGAAACAGTCCTCTTGTAGGCTTCAATGGCTGCTGTTCTCTGGCGAGCGGTTGCTCAGGGATTAGTCAGTTATGTGGATTTATGAATCACACTCCCACGGTCCCTGATGTTGACTTTCCAGATTTCAAATAGTTCCAGATTTCAATTAGTTAACAGAAATAAGAGGACAACCAGAGCTCTCATATGTATATTCGGCCTAGGTTGTGTGTGCACACGCGCGTGTGTGTGTGTGTGTGTGTGTAAAACGTATCTGTACTCCGTAGGTTCAATAATCCACAGCGTATATTTAGATCACCAGTTTGGGTGAACATGAGAAGAAGAAATGCTGTACCATCCATCTTTCACCTTCTTTCATTTTTCACTACAACATTGTAGTGGCTCCCCGAGGTGAGACGGTAAAAAGAAATTCAGGTACCGGCCCTCGGAGCGCTTAGAGCACCTTCTGGACGCAAGTACCCGCACCAGAGCCGCCGCCGCCGCCGCCACCGCCGCCACCGCCGCCACCGCCGTCACACCTCCTCCCACGTAAGGAGACGTTTGGGTCCCCCAGCCGGCCCCGGAGCAGATGCGGGGACTCAATGCTGCTCTTTATCCCACCTCCGCAGTGTGTCTTCAACGAGACGCCACGGGCTCCATTCCCTTTCCGCTGGAGTCATAAGCGCCTCGGCGCCCGGACCACCAGCACACATCCAGCATGCCGAGCCCATTACACTTGAGCTCCCTTCCCGGGGGGACGAACCCCCTTGTCGGTGGTTGAGCCACCGTCTTAGCTTTCTTACTTAGCACTTCGGACTTGGCTTTCTCGCTTTAGCTTTCCTACTAAGCTTTCTTCCTTTAGCTTTCTTACTCCATGCCGCTCGGTTAATCCCTATAACTCGCCGAGTCCCTCGTCCTTATATAGGAGATCCTTAGGCCTCATTATTATTCACTGTTGTGATAAAAGATTACGATGAAATGACTCGGCCGCTTGGCTTAAGTATCCCGTATAGGTATGCGTGTTCAATGAAGTAGGGTACAGGCTCCACTTTTTTTTAAATCCATATCTCATCTCTTTGTCTCTCCTGCTGTATAGCATGTGACTCATGACGCTGAAGGGCCAATTCATTTCTGCTCACAGTTGAGCTTCCAAGCTGATTAACATTCAGCTGTGGGCTGGAAAACGTTGACCCATGTTTTATTGCTGCATGCATACGTGTGTGTCCCATTTAAAGTAATGAACACATGCAGACAGACACACATGTGCACTGCACACACACACACACACACACACACAGTCTCAAAAACGTCATCTGCCATGTGTGAGCGCAGCTATTAATAGCGATGGGCAATGTCGAGCATGACGTAACAAGCGTGACGTTTTCATCAACAAAAAAACAAGAAATAAGTATGAATAACATATGGTGGGAAATGGGACATGTCACTATGTATCTGTCTTGCGTGTGTGTGTGTGTGTGTGTGTGTGTGTGTGTGTGTGTGTGTGTGTGCGTGTGTGCTGTCTGGGTCCAGGCCTGTGGATGTAGACATCAGGAGCCTGGCATGCTGATTACAGAGGTCCATAACCACAGGAACTCTTTCCTCCCCCTCTCTCTCTCTTTCTCTCTCTCTCTCGCTCTCTGCGTTCGTATTTTCTCTTTCACTCAGTTTTTCTCCTCTCTGTCTCCCCCCTCTCTTTATCCCCCCCCCCCCCCACACCTCCTCTGACCCCTCTTCTCCACGTGTCCATCTCTCTCTACACCACAAACGAGTGTATCACTAGCCGAACCATCCCAGCAGGCTGTGGATGCCCTTTCATTTAGACTTACCGTTGCTACTTCACTCTGTACCGTAGCTAATGGAGCGTGACACACACACACACCGCTGACTGCTGTTTTGAGTGGGAAGGTCATCTCTCGTGCTGTTAGCATGTTTGTGTTGGCACACATTACTGTACTACTTGCAAAGTCCCTGAAACTGAGGTGGGTTAAAGGTAGGGTGAGCATTTTTAAATGGCTCGCTCATGAATATTCATTTTAAGACAGTTGGTAATTAGTTCTCGTGTCTATCTGATAGGCTGTGATGCAGCTATCTATCAAATTTATACCATAAGCAGCACGACCGATCAAAAACATTGGGCTGTCAATACAATATAGAGCAATTCATTATTCAAGTAGCCACTTTGGCTTTGGTTTACCAAGTTTACCAGCTTTAAACACATCATAGTAAACCACTTGGCATGTACTGCGCAATATTTTACTACAGTACTACATTTACCAGGATAAGAATAGACACTGATTGTTGATATATGGACCGCCAAACTACAAATGTCCCCGTTCTGGTCGCCTTGATTAAAGGGCAATACCGGTCTGGGTGATCAAACCCTCGTAACCGTCTCTCCCGGCTTCACTAAAACATCCGTTACCAATATAATTGTTCCTGCTCTTCGGCGGGATCGGTATGAGGGAGTCATTTCGACAAATTATATCGGTAATGCGTGTTTAAGTGAAGCCAAGACATTTTGTCATAGCGCAAATGTCCATGAGTGATGAGCCGTAGAGATGAGCATGTGTTAATATTATTAGTGATGTCATCATTATTATTATTCTGCTGTTTGATTGTCTGCTGGAGGACCGGCACGTCACCAACGGCCGATCGAGCCGATTGGACGATACAGAAGCGTTAAGGTCACACACTGCTGTAGTGATGGCAGAACTTAGTGGCTCACTGAGCCCTGGGCCTGTTCTTGTAGGGCACATTGTTTCCGAGACATTACATCAGGAGTCAATGTTACGCAACACCTTATTTATATAGTCCGCGTAAAACGGGCGTCGGTGTCAGTAATCTGACAGTTGAGTGACAGCGGTGGCCGAGGAAAATGAGCATCACATCAACTCTCTAATGCTAACCATAACTGAGTGAGCATCATGCCTAACAGCCCAAAGCACACGACCGTTTCGGTACAGACCCAAAATAATCTTTTCTTAATGTTTTTTGACTCCAAAATAGACTTGAGTCCGATACGACGGGAGCAAAAAATAAATAAATAGCCCGCTGCGTCTACGCTCCGTGGGCTCTGCTCCCTTAAAATAATATGATTTTATTTATTTTTGAACCAAAAATGCTTTGGGCTTAACCCTCACCGTGTATGTGTAAATCGTCCTCCTTGTGTCTGAGCATACGATGCTGCTGATGTGAAGCACTGTCCCGTTCTGTTTTACGCTGGACGTCCAGACCTGGAGCAACCGCACAACACACTAATGAGCAGGAAGAGGAAGAGGTGGGAGGGGCTGGCGCTCCTACATTTACATTTAGGGCATTTAGCAGATGCTTTTGTCAAAAGCGTCTCACGATAAATGTATTTGTCAGTAGAAAGTAGCTCTTAACGATGTCATCCAACCACGGCAAAGGTCCTCTCCCTCTGCGTATAGGGAGGATTTTGTGTGTGTGTGCGTGTGTATGTTGTGTGTTTGCACGTGCTCTTCTGTGTGTTCATTTGTTCCTCCCGATGGCCCCATACCCTGATGTCCTCCTCCTCCTCCTCCTCCTCCTCCTCCTCCTCCTCCTCCTCCTCCTCCTCCTCCTCCTCTCTCAACTTAATCTCTTATCTTCTTATCATCCATTTCCCCACTATCTTCTCCCAGCCCGCTTCCCCAAACACACACACACACACACACACACACACACACACACACACACACACACACACGCCTCTGATCTCCCTTTTATGATTCATTATTCTCTCTCTCTCTCTCTCTGTCTCTCTCTCTGTCTCTCTCTCTCTCTCTCTCTCTCTCTCTCTCTCTCTCTCTCTCTCTCTCTCTCTCTGTCTCTCTCTCCCGCTGTGTGTAGTCTCCCCAGGCCAGGCCTCCGGTGTTGGCCTGTATGCCGCTGCGTTTCCCATGCAGACGTTGCGGGGCTAACTTTAGCTCAGTTTGAGTCACGCGTTCTGGGATGACGGCGGATGTTAACGCGCCCCCCTGGGGTTCGCTGTCCACCGGCACGCTCCATGTGTCACAACGCACCGCTGTTTTGGGGTCGTGCGCACAGTGTGTGTGTGTGTGTATTTCCGGTTTGATGTGTGTGTGTGTGCGTGTGTGTGTGTCAGTGTTTAGTTATGTGTGTGTGTGTGTGCATGGTACATTTGTGTCACATGGGTGCACTGCACACGTGTCTTTCCTCATCCAATACCCATCTGCCATGGACGCAAATATAGCGTGTGTGCCCTTAGTATGTTGGTGAGAGAGAGAGAGAGAGAGAGAGAGAGAGAGAGAGAGAGAGAGAGAGAGAGAGAGTGAGAGAGCGAGAGAGTGAGAGACACACACACACACACACACACACACACACACACACACACACACACACAGAGGGAGAGTCAGAGAGTGAGAGAGAGAGATATAGAGATGTTTACAGGATGTACTGTCATGCGAGAGGAATCTGCTTGGATAACCCCTTAAGTGTGACTTTGTTTGTGCGTCTGGTTTTAAGTGTAGGTTTAAATGCACACTTTTGTGTGTGTGTGTGTGTGTGTATTTGTGCATGTGCATGTGCGCCTGCTTGTGTGCGTGTGCCCCTGTGTGTGTGTGTGTGTGTGGTAGGAGGAGCGTGATGATGGACAGAAGGGCCGCGTTGACAGACGTGGTGTAGGGAGAACCTCTGTGTCTCCATCAGGGGCCGTCTGTGTGTGTGCAGCGCTCCGCCGCGGTCCCTGTGGGAGTCCTCACACATATAGCGTACCATGTAGCCTGGACTGAAGACTCATTTGTTAAGAGTTCACCTGGACTCTGAATAGCCTCACTCCTCTCCCCTACCCGCTCCCCCCCTCCCCCAAAAAATGACGCACTTACATGTATGTTGTATGTTGTACGTCCTTAAATAGTACTTAGCATCGTATAGCATTTACCCCAGCTATCCATGCTGGATACCAGAAAGGAACCTAGCAATTATGATGCACTTAGAAACTTGCTCTATGGGAATCCTTGCTGTGCCGACAGTGATATATTATTGTTTTACTTTCTACTGGCAAATGTACTTACTGTAAGTTGCTTTGGACACAAGCGTCATTCCCTAATTCTAAATGTAAATGTAAATGTAATTTATATGGATATGATAATAAAGGCTTGCATTATTTGTGGGCATTTTCGAACATTTAAATTTAGTAGACCATTCATGAATACTATACATTCATGAAATGGTTGATTTTATATCCAAGACCCCAAACAATTATAAATAATATTGGAAATTCAGTTGGTGTATTATCAATCTTTCTTACTTTAACACTTTTAAACATGTATTGACTGTTAAAGCACTTTGTGACTTTGGCACAAAGAATGACCCACTATTTTGCAACATATTCTATATACAACACATTTTATTTAATGTACAACAACGGGGCTACTTGACACATGTTAAGATGCATCACCGTATAGCGAATACGCTACATATTGTTTTTGCCATGTTTAATGCAGCTGTGACCCAAATGTTAGCTCATCACAGCTCATAGAGTAGGCCTACCTATTATAATTAACAAACGCACTCAAACGCACACATTTATACCAGCACAACCTACACATATGCAATGCATCGATGTACACCATCCCATCATGCATAATTAATCCAAACACTATTTCATACAATACACCTACAGACTGGAAACCATCCTTTCATATGTGCTTGTGTAAAATCATTGAGAGAGATGTTATTTTTTCGTGACATTTCACATCGTGTGCATTGACCTCTAAATCAGGAACAGCTGCATGCATGCACACACAGTATACTTCCATGCAAATGTGTGTGTGTGTGTGCGTGCATGCGTGTGTGTGTGTGTGTGTGTGTTTATCGCTGCATGAGGGTGTATGTGTGTAAGTCTCTATATGTCTAGTTTTTGAGTGTGCGTGCATGTGTGTATGTGTGCGCGCATGTGGTTGTGTGTGTGCATGTTGTGTGTGGCTGTCTATCAGCCACTGGCTTGTAGTTAAGTTCTCTGTGTGTTCTGGCCAGCTGGACACAGGGATCTCTGGGCTGACTTCAGGGTGAGGGCTGACATTTGTCCCGATACAAAAACTCTTTAATTAAAACATAAAAGGAAAAAAAAACATTTGTTTTTCAAACTTTCCAGCATTGCAATCGCATGTTGTGCATGTGTGTGTGTGTGTGTGTGTGTGTGTGTGTGGTGGCTATCTGTGTGTTTTGGTTGTGTGTGTGTGAGTGAGTTTGTGGGCACGATCTCGTGTGTGTGTTCCATGTTGTGTGTGTTTGTGTGTGTGGGTGTGTGGGTGTGTGTGTGTGTGTGAGAGAGAGAGTGAGTTTGAATGCACAT